>JAWWMW010095923.1:0-11334 GCA_035048345.1 Echeveria elegans
TCCTTCAACAAGACTTGTTTCACCTTGATGTTGAGACATCGACTTGATGATTCAGAATTCTTTAACATTGATACTTATATAAATTGCCACACTCCAATGCACTCTCAATCTCCCCCTTGGCAATTTGATGGCAAAATATAATATCCATGTTCAAACACATACGATCATGATATTCTGAATCAGATATTGCAAAACAAACAAGTACCTTCTTGTGCGAGTCCAAAATATTGCGAGTCCAAAATATAGAAGAGTACTGACTGACACATAAGAAGACCAGCTGAGAGAAACACAAACGAAGGCCAAAATATCATTGTTTGAAGCATACATTTTACTCCCCCTTTTTGCCACAAACTTGGCAGGGGTCTTCAATAACTACTCTGAAGATTCCTCTTCTACTTCATCAACATCATCCTCCTCTTGGTCTTCAGATGCTTTTAATGCACGAATCAGCTCTGCTGTCTCTTGACGGGTTTGATCCAGGACCCTTAGCTGAGACTCTAGACTTTGAATAATCCGATGACCTGTTAGTCCATTTAGAGTACAACAATATAAGTTCGCTCAGCGAGCATTGAGTCGGATATTTTTGTTTGTGTTAACTAAGATGAGACAATATGTCTGAACATCCATTTATTTTAGCAACCGGTACGTACCCATCGTGGACTCGCAAGACATCGGACACTGTTCCTCTTTCGCTTGGAAACGAATACTTTCTAGGTATGAGCCGCAGTCATATTTGCTTGGAAACGAATACTTTCTACATGCATATGGACCAATCTATGCACTTTCTGCAGATGTTGTTGCATGTTTGGTAGCTTTGAGAAATAACAGGCGAGTACATATTCCCTCCTGCATTAGTTGTCCTGGGCAGCATGTTGAATCAACGGTAGAATTTTTTTTGTTTCTTTCGAATTGCAGTAGACATTTGACTTGAACTAGAGAAATTGTCAAATGTTCTTGGTAATTCATTTGTGTATCTGGAACCATCTGCTTTTCGACTTTTCGATAACATGTGCTGTTTTATTAAAGGGAATTGATGCGTGTTTTTTTTGTTCTGTTTTTTTTTAAATTTTTTTTTTTGCAAATCGAGTGTTTGTTGAGTCATCTCAGTGCCATCTTGGAGAAATTGCTAGTTCTGATCTCTTAAAGTTTCACGTCTTTTTTAGGTGTATTACATAACTGTTCCACAGATGAATAATACGACTCTGTAGTACAGTTTTCGGATGTTCAGCAACGAGGATGTCACCATTGGTGCTTGGATGCTCGTCAAACATGAGAATGATAAATCTCTATGCTCACCAGAGTGTACTGAAACATCAGTTGCCGTGTGGATATAAAAACCTTGATAAACTAGTCTTCGTTTCCTTGATAAATCTTCTCTTTCTATTTAAAACCTTTACATCCACTGGATATAAAAAACAGTGTAACCCATGGTCAAAATAAACTATTTCCCTGATCCAATAATCATATCTTTATGCAGGGTTATGTAACCCCGAAAAGAAGCTTTTAGAGCTCCACGAAATGGAAAGCTGCACCAAGTAACTAAACATCTCGTGCTGTTCGCTGGGCGCATATATATAATCCATCGAGCGGCAGTCTTCATTGTTGTACAAGTATGCAGCTTAGTGCTAGCATTGTAATTGTATACACTCATCTTCTCCTCATTTTAGGTGCATTACATTCAACCACAAGCTTGGTAGTCTCAAATTCAAAATAAATGAAAACATATATTTTCATTATAGAGGAACACACAAGCATCAGTCATTCAAACACAAACCAAAAAAACAAGCCAAGAATTGCATGGACACACCCAGGGCAGTTACATTACATAAAAAGTTGAAATTGCACTGTAATAATGGACTTATTATATATTTTGTGTGCACATTCCTCTAGGGGCAGGGGCGCATGGACGGCACTTATCATAAAGACGCTGAACACTCCAAGAGTTAAAAACTGAGCACACATTACAGGATTTGAATAGAAGCAGTGAATAAACTTCTCAACCTCCTATTAATTCCCTGTAGTGAGAGAGAAGATAAAGAAAAAAAATGTCAAGAAACTATTCGGTAGAACTTCAGACTATGGGAAAGTGAATAAGAAAATATTTGCCTAAGCATCGCCGCCTCCTTTGCCAGTGCTCTCCATCCTCGGGTCTTCTGCAGAGGTTCAAACCACATAAGTAATCTCATAATCGTCGACAATTAAGGAGTATTCATGTAAGTAGATTCTTGTTTGATTTAACCAACTCAACATGTTTAATATTACTACAAGTCTGCCGTAACTCTGTAATTAGTCGATGATAAATAGCGTACCATCCTCTGAAGTCCAGAGAGTGAGGTTGTCTCTCAGAAGTTGCATTATTAGAGTGCTGTCCTTGTAAGATTCTTCACTCAAAGTATCCAACTCCGAAATGGCATCATCAAATGCTTGCTTAGCCAGATGGCACGCCCTGACAAACACAACAACTAGTAAATATCATCGGTTGCCGGCAATAGGAATTTAATGGGCAATACTGTCAAACAGAAAACAGCAAATAACCGAAGTACCTTTCAGGGGCATTCATAATCTCGTAGTAAAAGACCGAGAAGTTCAATGCCAAACCCAATCGAACGGGATGAGTGGGCGACAGTTCGCTCTCTGCAGTTGTTGAAGCAGTCTGCAATAGCATCAACATATTGAGTATAAGAGTTAAATTATTAAGCCGCAAACATACATATCGATTCAAAAATTATTGTGTAAAGCCAACCATCGTGGACTTGAATGAATATACATGTCAAGAAATTGAGCAGTCTGAAAATAAAAAAATTGGGAAGGAAAAAAATCACCCGACTGGGAGGAAATAAATCTTCATAAAATAGCAAGAAATCCATAAACCTGACGATAACGAAACATCATTTTAAATATCTGTACCTCATAGGCCTTGAGCGATTGATCAGCAGCTTCTTTCTTCTCACTCCCATTCTTGAACTCCGCAAGATACCTATAATAATCACCCTTCCTGCACACAACCCCAAAGGGCCAAAACCACACCTCCACACCTAAAAACCCCAAATCAACATGATACTGAACACAAAACAATCAACACTCACATCTTGTAGTAAAAAACTGTAGAATCTCCAGCCGCAGAGCAAGACGGAATCAAATGCTCATCAATCACAACCATAATTTCACTACAAATTTCCATCAACTCATTTTCAACCTTATTCCTGTATTCCCTAATCCTCTTAGCATTCACCTCATTCCCTCTCGACTCCTCCTTCTGTTCAATCGACGACAAGATCCTCCATGCAGCTCTACGCGCTCCCACAACATTCTTGTACCCTACCGACAACAGATTCCTTTCCTCCACTGTCAACTCGACATCTAGCTTTGCCACTTTCGCCATCGCCTCCACCATCTCTACAGCACCAAAACTCACCCGATCAATACCACAACTTGTTTTAAACATAAGCACTTAGGGACCGCCGCACATGGAACACAATGAATCTGAACTCCGGAGTAGCAAATATAAAAAGTAATTATTTTTACCGGCATAAGTTACACTGGTGGCCGAACCATACAAGTTTGTTCCGAAAATGGTTACTTGGCAATATAACATTTTTAGCTATAGTCGACACCCATAAATTCTAAGCACTTTTTAAACCGATATCTTTCCGAAAGCTACCATTCTTACCTATTTTGAAAGCACTCTTTTCAAGAAAGAATCGATAGCTTATATTTATTCATTTAGGCGTCCTTTGACCCAATTTGTCTAACAAATTCAACATGCTCCCAAAGATTTAGACACCATTTGACTATAAAATTCAACATAACCAAGATCAACCCACTTCAATCCACAACTCGAATCCCTTAATCTACGACACTGAATTCGATGACTAAAACAAAAAGGTGCGATTTTTAAGGCAGTTTTAACCAACCGTCGTAGCGTTCGGCTTGTTCGGCCAGCTTGGCGAGGTAAACAAGAGTGTCGCGGTCTTTTGAGGAAGCCATGGGTGGATTTGATTACGGTTCTGGGAGTAGATTGGGTGATGAGATTCCGAAGAGAGACAAAAGGTGGAAAGCGGTAGTTGTTTGTCTGAAGTACAGGGCAGAAGGCTTTGGACTTGTTTCTGTCACCGTTTGTTGACGGCGACGTTTGTGAAATTATAATCATGACCCTTATGTTTGTACATATCAATTTCCGATACCCTAAGTTTAACTTAAAACTTTGAGAAATTACATCTTCGACACCGTAGTTTCCAATTTTTTAGCTCGAGTCTGAAGTTTTTTGTTTTGTTTTTCTTCTGTTTTTGACAAAAGAATACGGTAGATACTAGCCCTACCACATACTAAGATCTAATCTGTTTTTGACGAAAGGAACGGCGTCGGTAGGACACCCAACGCACGTATCACTCTTGCACAGACCCAACTTGCCACATTTTTCGGGTAATTGACATCGCATAGGCTTCAGAAAAGAATGCGTAGGTCACTTTCCATTTAGTTCTCTCCACGGGCATGTAGTAACTGTGTAAATCTTCAAGTTCCATCGATCCCTAATCATAGCATCGAAAATGTCACGTTCCAGTCACGGTGTAATTTAGAAAGAGATTGTAAGCAAAGTTTTCATCCATCTGCGGTGCACATTGGAACGTAACGGTATCCAAGGCGCCGGTGAGGGTGTATTGAATCGATCTGCAAACGAGTAGTATGAGTATGACTTACCTGAGGTTGGGCTAGTGTAGTATAACTTTCATTTTCCATCACTAGACTATAAGGTCCATCTGAATTATCTCTCTCGGAGGCTCGGCTCACTAGCTTTGTAGTGCCTCCAAGTTTAAGTTCTTGTCCAACTAATAAAGTATCTGTTGCGGCATCAAAGCTTTGCCATACATAAGCTCCCTTGGAGTTGTACAACATCATATTACCATTACGTAACAAATAAAACCCTACAACATCTTTATTCGTGGTGTTAGTCTGCCAGGCAACACGATCATCAGCCTCAGTAATCACTAAATTACCATTAGCTAGCAAAGCAAATTTGGCCATCTCCCCAACACAGGTTTTCCTCGATTAGCTTCCCAAACCCAACGAGGTACATCGAACTTGTTACCCTAGTAGATGGTCCTCGGATCAGATGTGCTCAATCACAAGGCCTGAACGCACCAGGAGTGGTATTGTAGAAGGCTAGCTGGAAATCTCCAGCAGATATGCTAGAGATGGAGTATGTGGCATCATACTCCCACGTCATATTAACCATTGAGGGAGGGGTCATTGATGAATGTGAACTGTTTAGGTAATCGAAAAGAGCATGTTTATATAGTGTTACTCATAAAGGTGTGATGTGAAGAATGAAGGTAAGGGTGTGCAGGTCAAAGTTAACTATTTCATTGATTTTAGTGACGCAAAGACAGCTCATGGATTCTTATAAACCACATCTAGAGACATCCAAATCTGATTTTATTTTTTATTCTGCAGCCGTCAGGCTTGAATAAATCATTGTGGCATATATGTTTGAAAGAAGTAGTTCCATTCCATGACCCAAATGATATCCACTAGAAATATGAGGTGGAGTCAAGTGAGAAGTAACATAGAGAGTATCAGTCTCTAATCAGACATCATCTCTCTTTTTTTCATAACTTCAGATGTTTTAATAGCAACGGCCGGGAAACCTATTCAAGTAAACTATCAAATGTTAACAGAAGCTTTTGAAAATGCATATGTTAAATCTAATACTTATAATAGTACATTGCACAAATCTAAAAACTTCTCATAGTGCATCTTAGTTTTTATTTATTATGACCATCGAAAATATAGTTAGATGTCAATGGTCGTCGTCTCAATCACCGAAATAATGATGTACTAACCGAATACTTCCTCCGTCCTATATTTTTATTCTCATTGGGTAATTGGCGCGGTTTTTAAAAAAAATTATGTTATATGAGATAAAAGTTGGAAAGCGAATGAATATAAAGTGAATAAATTGGATAGAGAGTGTAAATGTGAGAGAGAAAATGAGAAGAAAAAATTTGGGACACCAAAAGAGGAAATAGGAAGAAAAATATGGGATGAAGGGAATGTTATATTAAAAGTGAACAAGAAACACAACACACGTAATAATTATAGTAGAAATGTATTTATAATGTTATAGTATTTGATGATGCCTCTTTTAAGTATAACTGACGCAAGCAAGCTAGTTTTAGAGTGAAGCTAGTGAACGTTTGCTAATGTTCGTTCGATCACTTTAATACTCATAGAACAAGAATTGTGATCAAGTGTTCTATCCATTGCTACAATATTTCGTTGCTTACGAGGTGATACACTCATACACCATGGTGAAGGAATAGTTCGTTTTTTACCATATTTGTCACCGATGTTAAAACTGACTATTTGTTTTTTAAGGTCCTAAATTATTTTTATTTAAAATTACTATAATATATTTGATAAATTTAGCCGGACAAGAAATTAACATACTTTGTACTACTATAATTTGAAATATTGTACTATAAAGTGAAAAATATGCATTTTATAAAAAATTCAAAAATTAAATTTGATTGAGACACCCATAACCATCGAATCAGTTCAACTAAAGAAAACTAAGCTCGATGAATGAACTATTTCTTAGTTCTAACATTGCACTTGATTTGAATTTGACACATTCATGATTCTTTCTCTTGAAATGTTTATCAACTTGAATACTGGGCAGTAGCAGATTGTAAATGCAATGTATTGTATTGCTATTATAATCATTACTATTTAATTTCTTCTTCTTAATGAAGTGTCAAAAAGGTGCAACTTGTACTGATCCATTATCGTCCAACACTACACCAAAATGACACTATAGCAACCAAACTTTTCATGTCACCCAAACCTGTATTGCGCCGTTAAGAAGTAACACAACTAATTTGTTGTATAAGTAAATGTCAGTTAAGTTTTTTAAAGTCACAATATTTTAGTGACAAAAAAAGTATGTTACAAAGGACATGAAAAGCGACAAAACTGTTGGAACACTGTTTCATATGTTGCTTGAGAATTTGACGTGACCGGTAACACTTGCAACGTAATGCTACATGTCGCAAAAGAAGTTGGTCGTTGCATTTAAGACACATTACACCAAACTTGTACGGCGACATTTCTCCCATTTAATTTCACCCCCAGCTCATGGCTCTCTCACACCCAGTTTCATCCTATTTTCATTTTTTTCATTTTTTCACAACATTCATGGCCCTTTAGAGACTTCCCTAATTCTTCCATTCATATCTCATCCTTTTAACAAACCCCAAATCAAGCTGATAAAACTCCCTTTAATTCGATCCCCCTGCTGAAACGGAGAAAGACACATGAAGTTATAAAGCTGCAGGTGATCAGTGAAAGCTTTTAATTTGTTTGAAGTTTTATTTTATAATTTCTCACATATATACCACAGTTACACAAACAATCAATCATCTCTTTTCACAGATGCATATGTATATCAGTACGTAGCCTGAGTTAAGAGAGGGCAGGGGTGTGCCGGAATATTATTGCTCCCGTTAATTATACTGTACGCACATTTAACAGTACGTACATATAGCAGTCCTTAAGCGACACGCCATTTTACGCGACATAACGTTTGGTAGCGTAAGAGGTACTATATATATGCATATCACATTATAACTTAAATAATTTGTGAGAATGTTAACTTGGTTTGTTGTGTGTTTTATGTAGGGTGGATTATTTGAGTGATATGGATAAAACTTGGATTCGTTTGGGAAGATCCGACTATCGATATTTTGAAGGGATTCGACAATTCATTGCCTTTGTGAAGGCAAATAGTAGTGAAATTTGCCATCCATGTCCCTGTAGAAAATGTCGATTGTTACGAGAGAAGATTACAATTGGTGAGATTGAGAAACATTTGAAGGATTATGGGATGATGATTGACTATGTCATATGGACTTCACACGGCGAAAATGTTGAACATGGGCCTTTGGTAAGTACGTTGCGTGATCAATACATTATGGATCTTAGACAAAGACAACTACATGGGGAGACATCTCAAGGTAATCCAACAAAGAATATTCTTGATGATATATTTCGTTGTCCGGATGTGGTTGAAGATATTCACTTAAATCATAATTCTTATGGTGGTAATTATGCATATGAGAAGTACTCAAAGCTTGTTGCGGCTGCACAAACTCCCTTATATGATGGATGCTCTATTACTTTATTGGATTCCATTTTGGAATCAACGTATTTGAAAGTTGAGAATGATTGGACTGATAAGGGTATGGATGGTCATTTGAAGCAACTTATGAAAGGTCTTCCAAAACCGAATGTGCATCCAGAGTCATAACAAGAAGTGAAGAAAGTTTTGAAAGACATGAGATTGGGATATGATATTATTCATGCATGTTTGTATGTGTGTGTTTTATACTACAAAGAATTTGAGCATTTGGATTATTGCCCTATTTGCGAAGAGCCTAGATACGTCCCAAATGAAGAAAATTGCAAAGAGATACCACAGAGAGTTGTTAGGTATTTCCCATTGATCCCAAGATTGCAGAGATTGTTCATGTTACCTAAAATTTCAAAGGAGATGCGGTGGCATTCAGAAATGATTGAGAGTGATGTTGATTTGAGACACCCTTCGGATGGAGAAGCATGGAAAGAATTCGATAGAGAATTTCCAGAATTTGCCAAGGAAATTCGTAATGTGAGACTCGATTTGGCTACAGATGGTTTTAATCCTTTAGGGGCAACAAGTATTCGATACAGCACATGGCCTGTTGTCGTGATGCCTTATAATTTGCCGCCATCTATGTGTGTGCAAAAGGAATTCAACATACTCATCTTACTTATATCAGGCCCCAAGTCCCCAGGGAAATATTTAAGTGTCTTTATGAGACCGCTAATTGATGAATTGAAAATCTTATGGAATGAAGGTGTCCCAACTTTTGATCATCATGATGGATCATCTTTTACTATGAGGGCAGTTGTACTTTGGACGATTAGTGACTTTTCAGGGTTGGGAATGTTGGGTGGGATGAGACAAAAGGGTACAAGGCGTGTCCTTAATGTTTAGATGATGTTGAAGCAGAAAACTTGGTTGGTACAATGTCTTATCAAGGTCATCGTAGGTGGCTTGATAAGAGTCATAGTTGGAGGCGAGCGGCAAATAAATTTAATGGGTTGGTTGAGTTGAGGGATACTCCCAAAGTTTTATCAGGGCGTGAAGTGTTATTTGAGGTATCTTGTCATGAGTATCCACTGCTTAGCATGAAAGTAAAACCAAGGAGGAATGATCCAAATCGAGTTTGTTGGACTCACAAGTCCATATTTTATGAGTTACCGTATTGGGTAACTTTACAGCAGCCTTATTCATTGGATGTCATGCATATCGAACGAAATGTCTTTGATAATATTATTGGGACTATTCTTGATCTGGAGGGTAAGACAAGAGATGGGTTGAAAGCACGTGAGGGACTGAGGATACAAGGAGTGCGACAACACTTGTGGCAAACAGAAATTAGTGGATCTTCTTCAAGGAGAAGACAAAAAGTAACTCCTGCCTCGTTCACGATTTTACCAAAATATCGAAAGGACGTTTTGGAAATGATAAGGGAAGCTAAATACCCAAGTGGTTATGCAGGCAACCTGAGGAACAAGATCAACGTGGATGATAAATAATTTGGATTGAAATACTATGGTGTTTTGAAAGAGATTACTCGTTGTTGTTTTCTGATGCAGGTGGTTCAACACTTATGACCCATTAGAGAACGCAACACTGAAAACAGATCGATATGGACTTGTATCAGTGAATACATCAGGTAGCTACTATACAGACATGCCATATTGCCTAGGAACAGCCGCACGACAAGTGTTTTATTTGGATGATCCGGTTTTGGGTGACAATTGAAAAGTGGTCCAAATGGTGTCACACAAGGGGGTATATAGTGATATTGTGTTGGGTCGTCAAGAAGCCTATCAAGAACTTGCACCGCACACCATTCTAACACATGAGCATCCTACGTATGAAGAATGCAATGAAGATGATGAGTAATGTGAAGATGAAGTATATGCTTGAGAGGGAATATATATATGTGAAGATAATAATGATGCTGCGGCGAGTGAAATAATGGGGAGGGGAGATATCACTGATCCCCAACAAGGAATAAAATATGAACTTAGCAAGGAAACAACGTTAGAGGATGATTAGGAGGGGATTGAAATGAGTGAATTTGTTGGACATTATGGTCTCCAGAAGATCATCATGGAAAGGCCTTGCCGGCGCTCCAGATGTCAGCTCGTGGTAAACGGTACAGGCCATATTCTCCTGCTCACTTGACTTAAATTGTTTTTGGTTAAAGATGTGTTATAGCTGTCCAACATTATTCTCTACCCGGGCTGCCTGATCACATTTCAAGACTTTTTTTGACGTACATAGCTTGCAGGGTTATTTGGTAAAACATTGAGAAGCCTTTAATGGAAGTCGAGTTAAGTTTTAAAGAATATATATATAATTCTCCTGATGACATGAATTCCTAGTTTTTTGCAGTCTTTTTACCTTTAGAACATGAGGAATATAAATTGTACTATTTTTGAGGTTCTTTTACTCTGTCGCCTTTTTCTCCCTAAATTCCTAGGTAACTGAAGTTTAGGCCACAGTATTCAATCCCAGTGAAATGATAACCTAGTTGTATGAGTGATTCTTGGCCAAACTTTTGCTATTTCAGAAGATATCAATTTCACACAAGGAAAAGTGTAAGGTCAATCAAAAGCGAGGCAACAAACGCCTGTTATCACCGCATCACTGTCGGGACAACGGATAGTTCCTCTAATCTGATATAAATCGAGAAAACAAAAAAGCTACGGTACGTTTACGGGATTAAACACATTTTGAAAATTGTTGCTTTTTTAATGTTTTGAAAATTCACCAGTTTTCTTTTTGATAGGTGGATGATAAAGCAAATGGCTTGGAAGTGAAAGCCGATGAGCATTTCAGATGATCATTGTTGGCTGAACCTGGGCTGAACCATGATAAGCCCAATCCCAAGCCCAATTAGATATAAGGAGCTGTTAAGAGGAGTAGGGAGTACCACTTGACTCACATTATTCCATTTTTCAATCGTCCTTATCCCTTTCCAAAAACCAGAAGTGATTCCAACTTTTTGACGAAGAAAGAAGCTGAGTTTTGGAGGTGATCGAGTGGTCTGTTACTGTTGTATGTTCAGGAAGAAGAGTAGATCGGAGTGAGATCTTTCCAGTGAACTAAAGATTGCCAGGATCTGTGGTAATCGAGGTTTGACCTTCTGTCGACTGAAGACCAAGGGTTCAGGGAAGTTCTTAGTTCTATTCTTGCTCAGTTAGTGTTCAGTTCATGTT
>JAWWMW010095952.1:0-11333 GCA_035048345.1 Echeveria elegans
GACTTTCATTTTAATTGTTAAACTTATGTTGACTTTGCCATTATAGACATGTCGCTAAATCAACTAACGACAATTGTTAACGACGTTAACATTTTCCGTCAACCAAACGACGTCGTTTAACATCTTGAAAAAATGACGTCGTTTTGTCAAAATCAACATAAATAAAAAAGTAAAAAATGTATTAAAATTATTTAAAATTATTAATTTTAATTAAAAATACTTTTAAAGTGAGAAAAGTATTAATTTAAAATAATTTTAAGACTTTTTAATTTTAAATTTTGTGAAAAATATTTATTTTAAAAAATAATACTTTTCTCACTTTTTACAAACTAAAAAAGTATTAATATTTGAAATAATTATTTTTAAAATCTAAAATTAAAAATTAAAATATAATTAAATAATAACTAATACCTAAAAACTAATAACACATTACTAGACAATAATTTTTTCAATAAAATTATAAAATAATATTTATTAATTTTATTTCAATAATAATATTTTAAACAAAATTCATACTTTTCTCCCTTTAATTTTTAATTTTAGATTTTTAAAAAATTATTATTTCAAAAATTATTAATTTTTTACTCTGTAAAAAGTTAGAAAAGTATTAATTTTTGAAATAATTATTTTTCACAAAATAAAAATTAAAAAGTATTAAAATTATTTAAAATTAATACTTTTCTCACTTGAATACTTATTTTAAATTAAAACTAATAATTTTAAATAATTTTAATACTTTTTTACCTTTTTATTTATTTATTTTGATTTAAGTTAATGCTTGATTTAAGTGTTGTGTTTTGATTTTGACAACGACATCGTTTTGTTGTTGACGAAAAATGTTAACGTCGTTAACGACTACCGTTACTCGATTTAACGGCATGCCTATAATGGCAAAGTCAACATAAGTCTAACAATGAAAATGAAAGTTAACATTAAGTACATCATAAAATGGACTTTTTCAAGTTGAGGATTAATATGGTCGAATCAGAAAAGCTGATGATTTTAATGACTTTTTTCCTTATCATTTGGTATTAATACATAAATTTCAGTTTTGACATCTAATATGTATAGTCCTGCACTATTCATATGGGCTTTTGCATAACAAACATTATCCTTTGAAGCATGAAATGCCATCTTTAATAATGAAATCACAACCTTCAAGGTTCTAAACTGAAATAGAAATCAAAGTTCTTAATAATAGAAGGAACAAAATAATAATTATTAAGTTCTAAGACTAAGCCAGAAGGTAAAGGTAGACTGTAATCTCATACGACAAGTGCATCAACTCTTGCTCCATAAGTCTATCTCTCCCTTCTCCAATTGTCTTCTACTTTTTGGTCCTTGCACATTCGAAAAAATGTGAGAACCACATCAGGTATCAAATACCAATGTTGTAGATTTTGTTGTCAACATTTCTTTAATATGTATACCTGAACTGGAGCTCACAACCTCATTCTTCTTATCTTCTAGGTATTTAGGGCAACTTAATTTCGAGTGCCCCTTAACTTTTCAATGAAAGCAATCATCCTCAGCAGTTACCTTCAAGTGTGAGAGCACCATGAATCTCGGTGCTATGTGTGGCAATCTATTTGGCCATTGAGTCACATAATGTGAATCACTTTATTGTTTCAGAGCCTACGATAATCATCTGAGACAGGCTTCTCTCCAGAGCGTCTACGACAACTGCCAGCTGAAATTATTTAATAGCAATATATTCGGCCGGCTGGATATTTAGACATATATCACAAGATATGCGTGGAGAAGATTATCTGATTATATCTAAAATCAATTACTATGATATAATCAGATATGGTAACCAAAAGTATGAATATATGAATATTTAAATATATTTCATCATTATCATTATCATTATCATGAAGATGAAATATTATCTAGAATTTGTTTGGAAGGTGAATCTCGGCTGACTTAAGGAGGAAGCAAAACGAGTCTACTTAGTAATCAAAAGCGTACTAAAATGGCATCAAGTCGCTAGATACAGGGGAGAATCCTGGCTCACTTTCATTGTTATTCCCAGATAGTACCAGTGATTTGAAATTGGCTCTAAGTGTTTGTCAAACTGACACTGATAGAGTTAGCATGGGCTTGCACGTTAATCCAGCAGACAATAGTGAACCACAACAATTAGATTGGCCGGCTGAGAGTATTCTTACCAGTTTAGAAGAGCATACAGACAACCTCTCAATTGCAAACACTGATGATTAGGTACGTAAACATTACACACGAACACGACAAAATAGTATGTTTGTTGGTTTTATTTAGGGAGTATCTGTATGATGGAATCAAAACACTGAATTCACAAGAGATTTTGAAAGTGAGGCGACAAGTCTCTATTCCCGCCGAATCACCCTCAGGACGACGGGTGCTTCCTCTAGTTAACATTATATGTAGCAATAGCCAGAAGCCTTTGGCTAAGTCAGAAGTGAGAAGTAAGGGCCCTGACCTTATCAAGAAGGGTCCTATTCATCCTCTCAGCAACACCATTTTAGCTGAGGGATATTTCTAACAATTCAATGTCTTAGAATACCACATTCAACACAGTATGCATCAAACAAGAAATTACAAAATTCAAGACCATTACATGTTCTAAAGGTTTTTAGTTTTTTATAGGTTTGATTTTCTTCTAATAACTTCCATTCCTTATAGTTATTAAAAGTCTCATCCTTAGTTTTAAGCAAGTAAGTCCATACATACTTAGAATAATCATCTATAATACTCAAGAAATACCTATTATTACCATGTGAAACAAAATTTTCAAGGCCCCCACAAATAAGCATGTACATACTCTTAAATATCCTAAGATAAATGGACGCCAGTACGGAAACATAGCATATGCTGTTTAGACATCATACAACACTCGCAAAAAGGTAATTCACAAACAACATTCTTTTCAAGCAATCATTGCCTAGATAACTCAGTTAAACCTTGGTGACTAATACGTTCTAATCTAAGGTGCCATTTCACAGCAGTTTCACACTCAATATCACCAGATGCAACAAAACAGCACGAACCATTCAAAACATACAAGTCGGACATCTTATTTGTAGACATAATCAATTTGTTGTCCTTAAACACTTTCAATGTTCCATTCACTGCAGTATATCCTAAGTCATCCAGTGCATTGATTGATATATTTTATGTCTATTATTTAGGCATATATTCGCTTGTATTATTCGCATTTAACATATAAAATTGGTCATATTCTATACTCATATTGCCATTTCAAGATTAAAATACAATTTTCATGACTTGGAGAAGCTTGAAGCGAAATATAGCGAAAAAGTGTCAGTTCAAGCAAAAATGCAAGGATTTAGGTTAAGTTAAGTTGTCCGAGCAGAAAATTACTCGAGCTGGAAAAGCAGGAATTCGGCTAAGTAAAGTTGCTCGATCGAGCAACTCGCCTCTGTTCTGCTCTGCTCGACCGAACAATCATTCTGCTCGCCCGAGCAAAGCTGAAAGACAGTTACTCGGCCAAAAATGGCAGTTGGGAACTTCTTGAGCTTCAGAAGCTTCCACAGAGAGCATCTGGTATCCGATCGAGACAAAAAAAAATGCGTTGGAAAGATGACTCAAAATACTAAATTTTTTATATTTACGTCAAAGAGTGATTTAGACGTTTAGATGATCAAAATATGTATCCAGCGCCGTGCAGAAATAGAGAAAGGCTACTCGACTGAGCAACCACTCTGCTTGATTGAGCGAGCCTGCTGCTCGTGACTTTTCGACTTTCTTATGCTTATCCAATCCGGATCTCTTAAGGAAGAATGAGATTTTTCACTTGCTAGACTCCAAGAGACACTCTCATACTATAAAAACAACCCTAGCTACCGGTTAGGGTTGTTGTTGTTGGAAGCATAGCTCGAATTTGAAGAAGAACACATCAACATCCAGAGAATACACTGAGCAATCTCTTACTCTTTTCTACTTTTTTCGTTTATTTTTATTTTGTACTCGAACATGTTTGTTTTCTCACTCGATCCGAGTGAGTAGTGATTAGATGATGAGGATTTGATGAATCCCTACCACTTGTGGATGTTCAAACATGTTGATTTCATATTTTTCATGAGTAAATTCAGATTTGATAACATGTGTTTTAATCCATACTAGTACGATGCATATTAGGTGTTTGACAAAATCCTTAGTAGAATTGTATGTATAGGATTCTCTAGGGATGGATCGAGAGATGAACCTAGTCTAAATTAGGGATTAAAAACACTATAACATCGAGTATATAAGCCAAGCAAGAGCAACGAGGATACTAGATTGAGAATTAATAACTTAGCATTAAGCGGATAAAACAAAAACTAGTGGAAGTATCGAGAGGATTGAAGCTAGTCTAGTTGAACTCTACGGTATTTATTCAATAGACTGAGAGGGTGATGATTTTATCGTCTATATAAGTTTTTACGTTATATATAGTTCAACAACGAAAGTGAGAACTAGAATATCATTACTTCGCTAAGTTTTACATAAACAACAATATGAATGTAATCGACATTATCTCCATGACATGTTTGATATATATCCATGAGTGTTAATGGTGAAATTTGTTTCCGGTCATTGTTCTTAAATTGATTTATTTTAGTTCAAAACTTTTCTGTAACAAAACCAACTTGAAATTTCCCAAACATCCTTAGAACGATTTTAGTATTAATAGTTAACATAGTTAAGTTCCCACCGTTCTCTTGGGTTCGACACTAGGTCACCCTAGTTCTTTATAAATTTCTTTTTGACGCATTTTGTGACATCATTTTACGGCACGTCATGCACTCAATGATAGATCGATGGTTTCTCTTAATGCCAGAGACATACCTTACGGATTCCGATCGGGTGCACCCATACTACTAGGTGCACTAAAACTTCTCTCCTATTTTCGAATGTCTTCGGTTCAAAATTTGAATTTGACGTAAATTAGAGAATTGTAGCTCTTTGAATCAACTTCCTAACGATATATAGAACGTTTTCAACGGAAAAATTATGTGTTCCCAACAAGCCCCTTAAGAAAAAAAAGCTCAGAATCTGAATTTGACATGAACTAGAGAATTGTAGCTGATTCAAAGAGCTACAATTTTCTAGTTTACGTCAAATTCGGATTTTGAGCCGAAGACATCCGAAAACAGGAGAGAAATTTCGGTAGTGGTGTGGGTGCACCGGATCCGATTCCATTCCTTACTTTAGTAAGTTTAATATTCTTACTATTAGTTAACTTTAGTCTAATAGAACCCATACCAATCACTGGACAGGAACTATTATTTCCCATATAAACTTTTACACCAGAAATTTCAGTCAAGTCCTTAAACCAAGCCAAATATGGGCATATATGAAAACTAAAACTAGAGTCTAATGCCCATTCATCAGTACAACAACTTTAGTAACAATCAATACTTCAGAAGTATCAAGTTCAGTTCCTGATGAAGACGCAACATTAGTTTCATTGTTACTAACTGACTTAGTCCTATTTTTCCACTTGTAGCAATTCTTCTTAAGGTGACCTATTTTTCCACAGTGAGAACACTTTCTAGATTCTGCCTGACCCATAATTTATATCCTTCTTTTCATTCATAGGCTTGCTATCTAATTTTTCTTCCTTATGCTTCACAAACTGAGTTTTGCTACTTTTATTTTAAGCTACAAACTGGATCCTGGTATAGCCTTTTGGTTTTTCAGTTCTGTTTCCCTAGTTCTCATAGCATAACATAACACATCATAACTAGGCATAACACCAGTGTACTAGAAAGCGTTTTCACAGGCATATAATTATCAGGCATAACATTCATAAGGATCATACTATACTTTTATCATTCAAAGCATATTCAGTATTGCAAAATCATTTTCAAGAAGTCGTCTAAGTTATCATCTATAAACTTAGAACTATCTATCCTAAAAGCATAAACAACAACTTTAAAATATGCAAGATTGAGTGCTTGAATATTCGAGTACAGGCTTACTAACCTTGATCACAGCTGAAAAGCTGAGGTTTCAGTACTGACTTTCCTTAGTACCTTATCTTGAAGGTTCAACATTAGGAGGTTGTATGCCTCCTGGTCTATCTCTGTCTTCTTCTTCTTTTGATCCTCAGTCCAGCTATCAGGCTTTTCCAAACACACTGTCACTTGATGATGAGAGAGTACTTCTCTCATCTTAATACTCCACAAAAATTGAAGTATGCCTTCCCATCATAAGCGGAGATCTCTAGTAATGTTTGCATGTTTTCTTGCACAAAAGAAACGCAAGAATACAATCAGTTCTTACAGAACTTTAACCATGAACAACCAAGACAACAATAGGCGCAATCTATTAACTAAATTAACACCGAATCAAGTTAATCTGGCTCGGATACCACTCTGTAGTAATTTGTATACTGATTTTAGTACGCCTATATATAATATTTACACTGACACTTCCTATATTCACAAGTTACCTATCTCAAATCTCATTTACTTCGAACTAAACTTATAAGAACCTGTTTCTAGCACAAAAGTAATTAAAGTAATGCAAGAACACTTTTTTTATCTCATGGTTATATCGCGTTAGGGTTTACTCCATGTTGAGCATCTAAGGCTCGGTAATTCACTAGAAGCTGGACAAAACTTTGGCACAAAATATCTAAAGAACGTATCACACAAGCTGTACATAAACTGAACACAAACTTCCCTGAAAAATCCAGATACTCAGTCAACAGTGTTCTAAATCCTAAGCACCAACAAGCCAGGCGATCTTTATCTCTTCGGGGTAGCATGAACAGATCTTCAATCACTTCAGTAAAAGCTACGATCAATTTGGCTTGTATCGCTTATGTCACTTCTTTCTGTCTTTGTTTGTGCTTATATATCCCTGACCTTCACCGTTCGATCATAAGACGACCAACGGTTCAGATATCACCACGCCATCTGCGTCTTGTAACAGCTTACCTGGCGTATGGCTGGCAGCTGACTGGACTGAAGGTTTGAACTAAGCTGGGTTGGGAAATAGTAAATCTTCACTACCCACGCAATGTATCATGTGTTATGGTATATTTGAACTCAACCGTCGCTGAATGTCTTATGTGATGTTTCAAATGGGTTTGCTTATTGGTATCTGGATTAGGTTATCCATTGCAAATTTTAATTATGAACCCAAATGGGTTGCCCTGGTATATTTGAACTCTACAGTCGCTGAACTCCTAATGTGTTTGTGTATCTGGATTAGGAATTCACATGCAAATTTTAATTTTGTTCTGCAAACTCTGATATTTTGCGTTCTTTTATTTAGTATAGGCTCGAGTTAAGGATAAACTATAACAACTGCTGGAAGACCGCTCTCTTGAAGACTCAGGATCAGTGTATGATCGTATTCCTGAAGAAGAGCAGCAAGCTATCATCGAGGAGGTCATGAGTGCGTACAAAGGGACTGATGCAACAACTCACAGAAGTCGGAGAAATTGAGCTGGGTCAACTGTCAGTGAAATAAGAGCAGATCTTGAAAGGGCCAGGGCTGAAGCTGAGGCAAAAGAAGCTGAGCACATGACTAAGGAGGCTAAATCAAGGCATAGCTTTCGCGACACGTATTCTATTACATTAGCATCAAGCGACTTATAACGTTTGGAAGCAACACAACATTTTATCAACGTCGCGACCCTGTAAAAAATGTAGTGTTGGAACATAAACTCCGATAAGAATTGCACACATAGCAAAATTCCACTAGCCCAATCATAATGCGACGACTTTTCAACCACCAACGTTTTTTGGATCGCAAACTTAACCCACTAAACGGGAGCTTCCTTTGTGATCATTTCACTGCCAATCCTTAAAAATGATCAACACAGTCCATGAATGCGACCTTCTTTGGGTTGGGAAGTCGTTTTATCCTACTATGCAGTAGTGTCGGTAACCACACTCTTAATTAATTGAAGTGTACCGGCATAGTTAAATAGCTTATTTGACTAGTGCTTCATTCTCACTGTAATTTTGTCAACCAAACGCAGCAACTGACACCTTCTTGTTATCCAGTGGACTCCAATGTATATAAATGCAATCTCACCTTTCTCAAACCCAGTCACCCATTTAATATCCTCTTTTACCTCATTGCTAATCCTCCAAAATAAACTCTAAATTTAGAAGGGCTCACTCTCAGTTCTGTAGAGGCATAAAAATTTGTAAGCAGATTCATTATCATCTTCACAGAAATCTCATCACCACGACCAAACAATTTAAAGTTCGGCTGCATTTTCAGTTTTTACAGACTGCTATGGAGATATTTCATCAGCCTCAGATCTCTACAAGCCCTCAATATACCTGTTGGGACATCTGTTAACTACATATCACATTGTCGTTACCCCAAACATAACTCAGTCCACAAACTGAATCGGAAAGCCAATATCTGGCATGATACCCTCAAGAGGACTCAACTCAAGCAAATTATTGTATGAACTATGAAGTATTGATTTTCTTTATCAAGAATCACATTTTTGGGGGTTTTTTGAGTTTCTTTAAATTTGATTTTTTTTAATAAAACTAAAGTTTACAAAATATATGATGTGATTGAATTTAGCGTTGCTCTGCAAAACAAAATCTATGCTGTGTCTCAGAACAACCCCAATCTTATAATAAAGTTTTGTAAATATTTTTATCCAAAAAAAATCAATGATCAATTACTTGCTTATTTCTTCTTCTCTACTATCTGCACTCTCGTCTTTTCAATTCCTTGCTCACTCCTTGCATTCCTCTGGTTTCCGAGAAACTTTCGATCCATGCATTTGGTAGAAGCAAAGTAGCAAGTTTGAACCATCACCAAAATCCCAACACCCAGCTCTCTATAGGACAGTATTTAGCAGTGTACCTGGAGCTTGAGCTTGAGCTTGAGCTTGAATAAAAAGTTTCAGGTTAGTCAATTCTCAATGTACCTGGAGCTTGAGCTTTCCCATAGGCGCATGGAGGTAAAGAAGCCCATGTCTCGTCAGCATAGTTGAATCGCTGAACCGAAACTTACAAAATTTACAAATGTGTTTTGAGTATGATGGTAATTGCTGAAACGAAATTTACAAATGAATCAGTCAATTGAATCGGTGGAAGCCCCAAAACAAAGATATGATGCTCTCAGTCTCGGTCTTAGGGCGGTTTCGTGGAAAAATATGTAGTAGCAATTTATTTTAGGGTTTATTGCAGAAAAAAATGTATTATAACAGGTCACATAAAGAATATTATAATTGAAAATTGTAGAAAAAAGTATTAAAAACATTAAATAATTGCTTTTAATTAACTTCAAAAAATCATAAAACTTCAAAAAATTCAAAACTTTATCAAACAAATAAATAAAAACCACTCATTTAGTGTTACTTTTGATTAACAAAAGTATATTCCAAGAATAGTTTTGTATAAATTTATTTTGATATTTCAAAATTTACAAAAATGTAACATAAAATTTTTATAAAAATATAACAAATATGTTGAATAGTTTATCATTATGTTTTTGTATGTCTCTACACTTTAACGATTTTTTTAAAGTTTATTTTATATTTTAAATATAAATGTTTCAAAAAACTTGAATTTCTCATAATATTTATATAACATTTAATAAAAATAGAAAACAAATATTACAAAAAATTGTTAAAATTTAGAGACATTCAAAACATTAATTTCAAATTATTAAACATTTTGTTATATTTTCGATAACATTATATGTTACATTTTGATAAATTTTGAAATATCAAATTATCTTTATAAAAATATTCTTAGAGCATAATTTTGTTTATTAAAAATGATACTAAATGCGTGAATTTTACTTATTTATTTAATGAAGTTTTGAATTATTAAATTATTTAAAAACGATTATCTATTTTTTTTAGTAAAAAATACTTTTGATATTTATTTTCTAGAATTTTCAATTATTAAATACTTTTTATTGCGCAAATTTGACCTAATTAATATCAACCGGCGCATCCCTCTACAATCATAGATCCTCTGTCGACGCCGGTAACTTCTTCCTTTCCATCCGTTGCTCTTTTTTAATTCGGTCTTCAACCCATACACGCCCGTCGATGCTGCGGCTTCCAACTTCTCCATCTTAATTATAACCCATCTCAGATCCATACTCTTTGACTTGGTCGCTCCTACTTTCTTCAACTTACCTGCACTCTACTTGCCTGACGCTGATTTTAGTTTAGCTTTTTGGCAGTTTGCATAACCGATGGCCTTCTTATCCTTGGAAACTGCGATAGATTTCTGAACATTTGCCATTGATATCATCAGTTCATATGATTGTTCTTTCCATACTCATTCATTTTCCTCTCATCCCTAAATCTTAATCTGTCTCCATCCGGTAACCAGTGCGTCCATTCCTGTTTAGGGTTTAGGGAGTAGTTTGAAATGCTATCTCAGTTAGTCTATATCAGGAACCTAATGCACATTTGTTGATGTTTGTTTTTCGAATGAAAATTAAGTGCTTCGGATGTAGTTTTTAGATGTTCTGCATGTGGGTTTGATTTTGTAGTGCACTTAGTGTTTAATCGTTGTTTCGCACATGCAGAAGCGGAGAAAAGACTTTATCAATTATTGAAGTACATAGGAAGTTTTGAAATTATGGCAAATAGAAAAGAAGATTCTCTCATTTTAATCAAGCAGGGAGCTGAAGCGGTCAGTTGTTATGTATATTCAATGTTTCATGACCCTTCTCTTCTTCATATGGCATTCTGTTCGTCCTAAAAGGCTTTGTATGTTTGGCGTCTTCTTGTATACGGAACCAGCACTTATCATTTTTTCTTTCTCTGCAGCGCGTTTTTGAATCAGACTTTGTGGGAAGGAAGTCCGCAGTGAAGGAGCGTTTTTCTAAAAAATACAGGCATCCATCTTTGGATGCCATGTTAACTGTAAAACGCCTGAATGCTGTAAGGATTCCACAATTCACTGATGCTTTTAGTACAGATGGAAAAAGTTCACAAATGTATAATGGCAGATTTTTTTGATCTTATTGTTGTACAGGAAGCTAGGTGCATGACTAAAGCTAGACGATTAGGGGTTCTTACTCCTATTCTTTATGCTGTGGATACTGTACTTTATACTCTGACGTTTGAATATGTAGATGGGCCTTCTGTCAAGGATGTACTACTTGACTTTGGATTAAACGGAGTTGATGAAGAAAGAATGACCCATATTGCAGTGCAGATTGGTGTTGCTATTGCAAAGCTGCATGACGGTGGCCTTGTCCATGGTGATTTAACAACATCTAACATGTTGATTCAGAATGGAAGTAATCAACTGGTCTTCATTGACTTTGGTCTCAGCTATACATCAACCCTCCCAGAAGATAAAGCTGTTGATTTGTATGTTCTTGAACGAGCC
>JAWWMW010095971.1:0-11332 GCA_035048345.1 Echeveria elegans
TTTAATCCAAATGTTTTAATAAGGGGTGTTAATGTCTAAATTTCGTGAATAACGGGTGTTAAAAACAAATTAACTCTTATTATTAATTCACAAATTCCTTTATTTTTCACATAATTTATTTATGCTTTGCTATAATATTTCTCTTCATTTTATAATATTATTTTTTATTTGAATTAGAGGTGTCAAAATATCTCATGAAATTCTAATAATCTTTTATTAAAAAAAGAATTGATTAATTTTTCATTAGTTTAATGAAATAAATAATCTCATTATACGTTAAGTCGATTATCCATTTAGAATTCATCCGTTAATCTTATTAGTGTTAATGGCTAAATGATTTTTTTCATTAACTCATTACCCAATTGTCCTGCCCACTAGTGTCAAATGTCTCATTACCCAATGAGATTTCAATAACCGCCAATTAAAAAAAGCCAATTAACTTCTCATTAGTACCAATAATGTTAGGGACAATTACAGAAAAAGACCCCTATCTGTACCACTTTTTCCAGATGACACCCTTCCGTTTTGTTTTCACAAATCACACGTAAACACCTTCATGTTTTTACCGTTTTCAATTAGACACCCTTCGTAATTTTAAAAACTTTGGGGGTCAGATTGAAAATGCAAAAAATACAACTCAACCCCTCATCTTCTTCTTCCTCCAGACCTCCACCACCACCTCCTCCTCCTCCCTCTTTCTCCTTTACCACCACCACCACCGCCACCTCATCCTCCCTCCTTCTCCTCCACCACCCCCTCCTCCACCTCCACCACCTCCACCCCTCTTCCACCTCCACCACCACCACCTCCTCCTCCTCCACCACTGCCTCCTCTTAATGGTGGTCGAGTGGTGGTGGTGGGGGGAGGGGGTGATGGTGGAGGATGTGATGGAGGAGGAGGAGGAGGTGGTTGTGGAGGTGGAGGAGGAGGGAGTGGTGGTGGAGGAGGAGGAGGGTGGTGGTGGTGGAGGAGGAGGGTGGTGGTGGTGGAAGTGGAGGAGGAGGGAGTGGTGGTGGAGTGGTAGAGGTGGAGGTGGAGGAGGAGTGGTGGTGGAGGAGGGAGGAGGAGGAGGAGTAGGTGGTGGTAGTGGAGGAGGGGTTGGTGGTGGTGGTGGAGGAGGGTGTTGGTGGTGGAGGAGGAGAAGGTGGAGGAAGATGAGGGGTTAGATTGTATTTTTTGCATTTTCAATCTGACCCCTAAAGTTTTTAAAATTACAAAGGGTGTCTAATTGAAAACGGTAAAAACATGAAGCTGTTTAAGTGTGAAAATAAAACGGATGGGGTGTCATCTGAAAAAGTGGTACATATAGGGATCTTTTTCTGTAATTAACCCTTATTTTTAATTGTTTCACATAATTTCATAAACAATTTTAGTTATCCGCTTGGATTCTCCGTAGGATTACCAACAAATGGATTGTTAGCAGTCACTGTTATAAAAGCGGGGTTTAATTCAAAATTATTTGCATATATCCTAATTTCTATTGGTGATAGATAACTACATAAAGTAGGCGCAACATAATCCTTTAAAGCACGAATTACCTGACCTTGCACTTGAAATAGATTTCTGAGTACCTTTTCTTTATTAGTCATTCCTCTAGATTCTACAGTTGTATAACTAGTTCCAACTACTTTCTTTATCTTATCTCCCCTTTTCTTTGATGTTGGAGTTTGCTTCTTAGGTATATACAACTGATTGAATCTCAATTGCAGTCACCTGAAAAACTTAGTCACAACAAGAAAAAAAATTTACAAAAACTAATTTAAACCTAAACGCAAATTATAAATAAATGAAGGTTTTTGAGTTTTTGTCTCGTGTCCTTCCTTTTTCAAACAGGTTTGTTTAAACTCATTATTTTGTAATTTTATTTAATCTATCGACTCTCATTTATTTATTTATTTTAAATAGATACACAAATAAGTTTTGTCACTGGCAAACAAATGAGTTAATAGTAGCAGCACAAGTGTATAATTTTTTGTAAAATTATATTCGTGCGATAAAAAATTGGTTTGTATCAAACAATAAAAATAAGAACTAATTTCACAATCCTCACGAGTCTAGGCCGAGATCGGACCGCAATGTATTTGTCTTTTCCAAGCTCCGTCAAAACTTCCCACATTTTTTCGGGCCCACCGGTGGTTGAAAATCTCTTTATAAAATTGTTTTGGGATTTGGTTTTGGAATTAAAATTGATTAATAAATAAAGTATTTCAAACTTGAGGCGTGTGCTTGTGTCGACATATAATTGGAATACACGGAACAAAAAGGAGTATTTTATCCTCTCCATTGATATTAGGATTTTTTTTTGGATTTGTAATAGCTTTTTAAATAAAATTATAGTAACTATAAAAGATGATTGAAGTTTTATAACTCAAAAAGACAATAACAAATGATAAAAATTATGTCAGCCATTCAGTAACAAAAGTCCGTCAGCCAAAGCCATCTGCAAGACTAACGATAATTTTTGTCTTAACATGGAGATAATTGTTGGGGGCTCCATACCCTTGGCCTTAGCCCACCTCACCGTTGCGTCCTGATTAAACGATCCGCACTTTCTCTAAACCCTCCCAAAAACAAGTGGTATCAGAGGCGCGTTCTATCCTCTACGATCTAGGGTTTGTTCCGATGTGCACATGTCGACGACCACGATGAAGTACGATATTTTGTTGTTGGACTTTGACACAAGATTCTTGTTGTGGCTAGTGAAGATGGAGGCAGTGCCAGTGTTGCCGCATCACAATTTGGATGAAGCTCTTGAGAAAATCGGAAGGAGCAGAAGGATTGGACGACTGATCAAAGCTGGAAAGACTGTAAGGCTTTGTCTCAGATCCATCAGCTAGTTTCATCAATGTCTTGCAGGAGTGCTTGAAAGAGAAAATCATTGTGGCGCTTTGGTTGAAGCTGGAATCGATTTGCATGTGCA
Source organism: Echeveria elegans (assembly GCA_035048345.1). NCBI lineage: Eukaryota > Viridiplantae > Streptophyta > Magnoliopsida > Saxifragales > Crassulaceae > Echeveria > Echeveria elegans. The sequence continues at coordinate 2,921 of JAWWMW010095971.1, forward strand.
GAGATCTAACCAGCACGATGCATATTAAGATGAACTTATTCACGCACAAGTTGCAAGAAGGTGGCTTAGTTTTGACACACATATCTGTGTTCAAGGAGATCGTTGTTGATCTGGTATCCATGGGAGTAAAGTTTGATGATGAAGGCCTAGCTCTTCTTCTTCTGTGTTCACTTCCTACTTCATTCAGTAATTTCAAGATACCATGTTATATAATCATGACACTCTGACCGTGGCCGAGGTCTATGAGGCTTTGACTGCAAAGGAAAAGATGAAGCAGATGGTTAACTCGGATGATGTTCCTGGTTCGAGCGGAGGAACCAGGTTGCAAGGACAACAGTAAAAATAATCGGAATTAAGGGGGGTCGCTTCAATTCACAGTGGCAGCTAATTGATAAGTTTTGCATGTATTGTAAGAAAGATAATCATGAGATTTCTGAATGTTGGAAGCTACAGAATAAATAGAAGAAAAATGGCACGTTCAAGCCAAAGATTAGTCCTGGTGGTAGTGACTCATTTTTCGCTGATGATAGTTCTGATGATGTGTTGTTCTCATTGCAATTGCTGGATGTGCTTCTGATGATGCTCAATGGATACTTGATTCTGCTTGCTCATATCATGTCTGCATTAACAAAGATTTGTTTAGTATTTATAAGCCTACGCAATATGTGAGGTCGCTGGCATGGGCATCGTTCAGATCAAGATGTTTGATGGCATGGTGCGCACATTTACAGAAGTGCGGCATGTTCAAACCATGTTAATATACCTCATCTGGTTGAGTGCTCTTGATGTTAAATGGTACAAGTATTGTGCTGGAGGTGAAATTATGACGGTAACTAAGGGATCTCTTGTGGTCGTGAAAGGTTACTTAAAAACGACCAATTTAGATGTGCTTCGAAGTAGTTCTTTTGCTGCTAATGCTGTTGTAGCTCCTGATTCTGAAACTACTAAGATTTTGCATATGCATCTTAGACATATGAGTGCACTTGGTATGACAAAATTGATTAAAAGAGGTCTGTTTGAACGTTGTCAGGCTAATACCCTTGATTTTTGTGAGCGCTGTTTTTATGGTAAACATAAAAGGGTAAATTTTGATATCATAATACTTGATTATGTAAATGCCGATTTGTAGGGTCCTTCTAGTAAAACATCTCGATGTGCTCGTTATATGTTGACTATTATTGATGATTCTTCACGGCGAGTTTAGCCTTATTTTCTTAAGCACAAATCAGATGCAGTTGAATCTTTCGAGGAGTGGAAGGTCATGGTTGAGAAGCAAACTAAGCGAAAGGGGAAAAGTTCTCCTTGTAAATTTATGCATAGGGGTGTCATATAATTTATTCCTCATTAGCCACACGGAGAGTTTACACATTGTAATCTCCTGCGTTTTGTAAGTACTCCACGATATAGTGACGTTTCGCCAGCCGGCGCCAGTAGTTTTTTACCCTTCTTTTTGCAAGTGTTTTATCCATGATAAATTTGTGTCTTTCTCTACTCTTGATCCGCTATTTATTGCGTCGTTATTTCTAACAATTGGAAGGAATCAATTTAAATGGTCTTATCACTAATTACCGGAAAATAGTTGATTTCTGGTAATATTATGTATGAGAGGCAATTTTCGATAATTACAACATACTAGATGATTTTTAATAATTACAACATACTAGACGAATTATTTTTCACCTGCATAACACCTAAAGTTTCATCTTTGTACAGGTTCAAAAGGAAATTGCAGAGAAATAAAATATTTTAAAAAGGGAATGAATCAAATAAAAAGACTCATTTAATATAAAAAGTATAAAAAGATCACATCTATTCATTTGAATCATCCAACATCCCAGATTAAATCACAATATTAAATGATATTTAAATTTAAAAAAAGGTAAATATGGAAACACAGTATTTACATTAATCCTTAATAGCTTGCTTGACATTTTTAATTAGTATTCTTATCATTTTGAATGTAAAAAAAATACATTTGAAGAGACAACATCATGCTGATCGGAAAGAGACGAGACATGAAATTCTTGTCTCTTGTTTAATGTACATAATTCATGAATCTAATGTACTTTTTCATGTTCAGTTTTTTCTGTCACTCATTTGAGTTTTATAATTCTCATATAAATAAGATCAAAATATCTTAAATACCCTCAAACATTGAATAATCATTTTTATTATAATTAAATGAATATTAAATGGATAATTTCAACCATTGATTAAAAGGTACATCAATGGTTATGATCTCTTTATACTTTTTATATTTAGACATTTTTTTACCTGATCTATACCCATATTTAATTTCTCTTGTAATGATTTGTTTTGTTGTTGTTGGGATTTTTTTCTTATAAATCAAAAGAGAAAAATCAATATATATATAAGAAGGGAATATCAAATAAAAAGAGGTTTTAGAATAAAAATTATAAAAAGATCATGTTCATTCATTTGATTCATCATACGTCCTAGATTATATCACAATATTAAATGATATTTAAATGAATTAAGACAAATATGGAAATGAATTTAAAATATTATAACTCTACATTAATCCATAATACCTTGCTCGATAATTTTTAATGAATATTCTCCTAATTATCACAGTAAAAAATTACATTTGTAGATATAACATCATGTTGATCATAAAGAGATGAATCATGAAATTCATGTCCCATGTTTGATGTACATAATTCACAAATATGTTGTACTTTTTTCATGTAAGGTTTTTTTTGTCTCCTATTTGAGTTTTATAATTCCCGACTTGTCTATATTAGCATCTCGATTAACCAGATCAGAATGTATGAAATACCCTCAAAAATTGAATAAACATTTTTTATTCTTATTAAATGGATATTAATTAGATAATCTCAGTCATTAATCTTATTATAATATATATCTAAGATCTCTTAATACTTTATATTATTATACCACTTTTTATCTGATCACTCCCCATAAAAGAATATGCCAAAAATGGGTGGTGTTGACTCATTAAAATGTGTGGTGTTGATTCATCAAATATGAAGTTTCGATTTTGTCTTTACATTTAGTTTTTTAAGTTTAAATTTACACAATCACATGGGTCCGTCCCATTAAAAATTTAAAGTTTAAATTTACAAATGTCATACGAACTGTATAAATTTACACGGAACACACGAGCCCAGTCTGACCCATTACAATTTCAAATTTAAAATTTAAAAGATAAAAGATAAAATTATATAAGAATACTTTAAGCAACTTGAGGAAATTATAAACTTTCAGCTGAATCATATGCAGACACGAGAACGGAACGACGGGAGCGGAGCTGGTTACAAATAAAAATAAACAAATCATTTAGTTATTAAGTACTCCCTCTGTTCTATAATATAGGTCCACTATTCTTTTTTGAGATGTTCCAAAATATATGTCCACTTAATAATTAAAGAAAGTATTTTAATTGTTTTTTTTATCATATTACCTTTTGATGTAGTGAATGAAAAAAACACATTTAATGTTTGTCAATTAATGTAGTAATAAGTTGAAGGGTAAACTGATATAAATCATAATTTTCTTAATAAGCGTAAAAAATAAATACAAACTAAACGGAGGGAGTTATAAAAATTTAACAACTAGCGTCTCATTGCCTCTAAACAATCTTCCAAAGATTCAGACTGTAAAACTCAGATCACCGAATAAAGTTTCGAATGAAAGGAGCAACTGTACAAGCATTTTTTTCTGGTTACAGTATGTGGACGCTGCGAGAGTTTACTACTTCAGTCCATAATGTACAAATGGCAGACTGGAACCACATTCGGGTCTAGAGGAGTTGACCCATCATCTTCCTCGGCTGCTGCTGGAGATGAAGCATCGGAGCTTATAACCTCTTCCCCTTGAAACCCTGACTTGAAAACGTCGTAGTTTGTTGCCTCAGTTTGCTTGAAAGGCCGCTCTCCTAATACTCGAAGCAGGTCATCTTGGTGAAGGACTTCTTTTTCTAATAAAAGCTCGGCAATTTCAGCAACTTGTTCTTTGTGCTCTTCTATTAGTTGCACTGTTTTTTCGTATGCCTTGCCAACCCATTCTCTGACTTCAGTGTCTATTATATCCCCGGTCTTGCTGCTGTAGGGTTTCACCATCTCGTATGCGTCTTCCCTTGAAGGAAAGGACAGAAGTCCCACCTTTTTACTGAATCCGTATACAGCAACTTGTGCATATGTCATTTTTGTTACTTTTTCTAAGTCGTTTTGGGCTCCAGTTGAGATTCTCCCAATCAAAACCTGCATTTCAAGAAAAACGAATCGATTAATATCCATTCCCAAATCCCAACCATGAGTCCATGACACCAATTAAGTCTAAACCATTCATATGACGAAGATACTACTAGCGCATTAACACGTTAAAAAATATAAAACATAACTTGTCAAGATTCTTTTAAGAGTTAATAGACCGAAATATTACCTGCTCAGCAGCTCGGCCACCAAGGGTCATACAAGTCATGTCAAATAGCTGCTCCTTGGTCATCAAAAGATTCTCATTGGGAACATACTGTGCAAATCCAAGCGCAGCTGTTCCTCGCGGAACAATTGTAACTTTCAGTAGTGGCTCTGCATGTTCAAGGAACCATCCAGCAACAGCATGACCAGATTCATGGTAAGCAACTGTCCTGCGCTCCAGCTTACTTATCACCTACATAACAGATACAAATAACTAAAACCAGAATGACGCACATTGATTCTCAATATATCAATACAGTAATAACCCTCCAAATATTTCCATGAGCATGAAAAAATATGATCACAAAAATACAGCAAAAGCTTACCCGGTTTTTCTTTTCAAGACCACCGATAATTCTATCTATAGCCGCTTCAAAATTATCCATAGTTATTAATGTTCCCTCGTTTCTGGCGGCAATCAAAGCAGCTTCATTACAAACATTAGCAATGTCAGCTCCCGCAAATCCAGGAGTCAGGACAGCAAGTCTCTGGGAGTAGAAAGTTGGTTCCTGATCAAGTTTCAGTTTCTTCAAGTATATCTGAAAAATCTGCTCGCGTCCCTTGATATCAGGTTTGTCGATGGATATTTGACGATCAAAGTGACCAGGCCTGAGCAGAGCCTTATCTAATATATCAGGTCGATTTGTTCCAGCAAGATGACAACTCCAGCTGTTATCCCAAATCCATCCATCTCAACAAGCAACTGGTTTAGTGTGCTTTCACGCTCATCATTCGAACCTGATAACCCTCCACGTCCCCTTGCTCTTCCAATTGCGTCAATTTCATCTATAAAAATAATGCTGGGAGCACATTGCCTTGCTTCTTGAAACAAATTTCTTACCCTAGCTGGACCAACACCTACAAACATTTCCATGAAATCTGAACCCGAAATTGATAAAAATGGTACTCCAGATTCCCCAGCAGTGGCTTTGGCCAGAAGGGTTTTCCCTGTTCCTGGCGGCCCAACAAAAAGAGCACCTCTGGGAATTTTTGCACCCAAATCTTCATACTTTTTAGGATTCTTAAGGAAATGCACAAATTCCATTATTTCTTGTTTTGCCTCGTCACAACCAGCTACATCTTTGAAATAGACCTGTCGGATCCAAGAAGACAAACAAAATTTTGGAATCACATACTGGCCCATTGTGATATTCTATAAGGAAAGATAGTAGCTTTGCAGATTTCAATGAAATAAAATAATATATGAATATCAACAATAACCTTGTCCTTGGCATTTTTATCCACTTTGGTTACGTGTGCTTTTCCAATGTTAAATATACCGCGGGCACCTTTTCCACCACCACCACCAACACCCAACCCACCTTGCATTTTTCTACCCATGTAGAAGAACGTTCCCAGCAATAACAGTGTAGGTGCGAATCTCATCAATTCCTGATACCAAACCACCTCATTCGAATAAGTCACTGGAACATAGTCATGCGGGTCTACCCCCAGTGCTTCTTGAGCTTCTTCAAGTTTCTCCTCGAATGACTCAACACTCCCAATATTGAAGTAAAATTTATACTGCCCGCCTTTCCCTCTTGATGAGCTACGATCAGGTGCTCCTTTCACTCCATTATCTTCGCTTGTTTGAGAATGTGGTGATGATCTCACATACACTTTTGCAACTGATTTATTGGTTACTACAATTTGTTCCACCAAACCAGGCTCGAGAAGTTTATTCTTGAACTCCTGGAAACTAATCTGCAAGGAAACAGCAAACAACATAATATATAGTTGGCTAACCGCCTTTCTTCCAATCTTAACTTCAAACATAGATATCATTCTCTTCAAGACAAGAATTAACATAACCTGCTGTTGATCTTTGGGGCCAAACGAGAAGGATGAGAGAATAAGCCCAACGGCCAAAAGTGGAGTGATAAAATTCTGAAATGTCTTCATGAATGTCTCTTGAAAACTACTCTGCTCGCCGCTACTCGACCCCTCTGAAAACAAAAGTGAACTTTAACCTGAAGCGTCCCCAATAATGTAAGTACTTGACAAGAAAACAGAAGCTCAAATAATGTAGGAATGAAGTATGAGACGCCTTTAGTGTGCACTGTGCAGCTATTAAAATGCACCTTTGGACTCCGATTTCTGCTCATTTTTTGGAACTTCCTTCTTGTTCTTGGGGTAGAAGTTCTCATAATCTGTCAAATGCACAACCACAAAAAGATGAAAAAGAATACGAAAAACAACAACAACACAAATAATGTGCTACACAAATTGTGCAAAAAAACACCAACTTTTCTTCTTAGGAGATTTAGTAGAGAAGAATCTACGAATCCCTGGATTGGCAAGCAGATACTTGAGATTAGCGCCTGAGCCAGAGTTGAAGCTCTTCTGAAGAGCTCCATTAGAAGAAGAAGCAGCAATAAAGCCTCGCAATGTCATAGTCTGCTGCCCAATTGATTGCTTCGGCAATTGACCTAAAACTCCGCCCCATCTCCTACTCAACAATTTCTACACACACAAAAACTCAGAAATCAAAACCATAACACAAATCACAAACACCGTAATTCAAACCAGGTAACGACACAAACGAAAGATTGCACCTTTGATTGAGAGGAAGCTGAGGAGGCGGCGCGACGACCTAGCTTCGAAAATATCATAATTTTATGATTACCGCAGAGCTTTCGGAGAAGGGTAGCCTAGTGCGAGATCTGTCGCGTTACTGAGGAATTGAGCGATTGCCAGTGTGGTGGTGGGGTGACGAGCATACGTCCGTTCAATTCAAGAAAAGATTGATGAACTTATATGTTTTTCTGATCTGCAGTGTATTATATTTATCTGGAACTAGCTGTCCGGTCTTCCGAAAGAAAAGGGGCATGAACATGCACTATAAATGCTAATTATGTGTTCTTGATTTTAAAAATCCGTCGTTCCTAATGCGTAATCCAATCGATCAAAATAGGATTGAAATTTGATCGAATATAATTGCACAAGGAGTAGCGGTATAGCAGTCAACTTTTGATCTTCCATCGAGGAGGTCACGAGTTCAAGTCCTCCTTGAGTGCGGGTGTGTCGAGTCTTTGAGCGTTATGAGGGAATAATTTTTTTTTTTAAAAAGAAATATAATAAAAAAATTAATTGTATAGACCTAAGGGAAAATGTTGTAATTTTATTGGTGAAAGTGGTAGAAAACATGATTTGTAAATTAAGTGAGAAAGGGTAAAAGTGGCATTCTATATTTGATTATAGATTTTTTTGACCACTATTCTTTTATATATTAGGCATGGATGGAGATCATGTAAAAAGTAATGTAAAAATAGAAAGTACAAAGAGATATTAATCATTGATTAATTTTCTAATCAAAGGTTCAAGATCAATCTTAAATTAAGATTAAACCATTAAACAAAATTAATTAATAATAATTGGGGTATTTTCGACCAAATCATTTAACAAAATCTTTAGCAATCTTTAGAAACTAAAGACTAAGTTTTCAACGTGAAAGAGATGAAGACGAAGGTGATCTTCTCTGTTCCACTTCACCTCAAATTGGGAGATCTTACCCTCCGATCTGTGCGACTAATCTAGATAAAAAGCTACAACTATCTTCCTTACAAAACAGGAAAATCGAGTCATTGAAATCTACAAATTTTCTGTTCAACTCCGAATTCTCCTATTTCGAACCGTTTTACGCATCCGAGTGATAACGATTTCGACTATAGTGAAGTTGGTCGGTTTCAATTTTGTTGGATTTGTTGTGCTGATGATGATTATGAATAGCTGTGGCAGCATGTTTGGCGGCGTCAAGATGTAGGTTTTCATGTTTGTCTAGTTTTGGGAAATCATTCGTTTTCGTAAAGGTCGCAACTTTCCCCATTTCGATGCTCAATTCTGGGTTTTATCTCTTGTCTTTAGGGAAAGGAAAAGTGGGTTCTTGCGGACTTGATGAGTAGTTATTGTATTAGTACTGTTTGTAGGTTGCTGTTTGTAGTTATTGTATTAA
>JAWWMW010095981.1:0-11332 GCA_035048345.1 Echeveria elegans
TAATATTATTATTATATTCATGGTCCGGACTATTGGTTGAGTCGTGGGAAGGTCCGGATCTTCGTCTGGGTGGACTACCTTTCAGTCCAACCTATCTGTCAGTCCAATAGTGTACTGCGAAGATCCAATTTCTACCCCAAATCTTAATTCAGTGGTGCACTTGCCGTCAACCCAACCTACCACCTTCAAAATATCATCCAAATGTGCAACAAGACTGGTAGATTAGATTTGCATCCATCTCTCACTTGGCTTGTGGTAGCTACCTCTATCTACCATTTTCAATAGAATTTTCAACAACAACACACACTCTTTTAATGTGAACTCCCTCATTTGCAAGCTCATATTGTCATTTGTGCTCTCATCTACTCTCTGTCTCTCTCCAACAATTATCAGTGAGTAAGTGTCTTGGCTCGTGACCATTTATGTAGGACAAAATAGCTTTAGTATATGTTTTGGTGTTTTTTTTAAGGTTTGGATTTTTTTTGGGATAGTGTTGATATGCTTTGCTTTTGTGTGTAGTGGGTTCTGAAATGGTTTTGGTTGATGAGATCCCATTCCCACCTGAGATCAGTCTTAGCAAGCCTCTAGCTCTTCTGGGTTATGGTATGTGATTTCAAATACCGAACAATGGGATCCGCTTCAGTTCGGTTCAATTTGATTATATCACTTTTTTCGACAACAAAAACTGATGGTTTTTTTTTGGACTTGTAGGAATAACTGACATTGAAATCCACTTTCTCCAAATCAAGTTCACTGCCATTGGAGTTTATCTAGACCCTGCTGTTGTGACTCATTTGGTGAAATTTAAGGGCAAGTCTGGGTCTGATCTTGCCGAAGATGATGACTTCTTTGATGCACTCATTTCAGGTATGTAACTACTCATCTAATAGGTTAGAGCATATCATAGTATATAGAGCTTGAACATCTCCAATTTTTAGAACCTTTTTATAAATTCTTGATATTCGGTTGCCTAAATTCAATCAGACATTGGTGACAAGAGCTCTAAGACTAGTTAGTAAAATTAAGTTTATAACCAATATGTTATATAGTCAAGTCCGCGAACAATTTGATTTGTCGAAGTTATGGACTAATCTTATAGCATAGTTTTATAGAATGATGGTTTAAGCATTGGATGTGAATGCAGCTCCAGTGGACACAGTTTTGAGGGTTGTGGTGATCAAGGAGATCAAGGGAGCGCAGTACGGAGTCCAGTTAGAAAGCACAGTGAGGGACAGGTTGGCCTACGACGATAAGTACGAGGATGAGGAAGAGGCTGCTTTGGAGAAACTTGTTGAGTTTTTCCAAGCTAACTATTTCAAGAAAGGCACTGTCATTACCTACACCTTCCCAGCCTCGTCCCCTACTGCAGACGTAAATTGCAAATATTTCACTTTAGTTCCGTCACAAACTTAGACTGATTCTCAAAAGATCAAATTGAACCGTGTCCTAATACTTTTTGAACTGTAGGTCTTGTTGACTGTTGAAGGCAAGGACGAGTCCAAGTTTACCATCGAAAATGCCAATGTTGCAGCAGAGATCAAGAAATGGTACTTGGGAGGTTCCAGGAGTGTGTCCCCTTCGACCATCACCAACTTGGCAAACTCACTGGCCGCGGAGCTGGCCAAGTGACCAGTGAGCACTTGTCATATTTCCAAGCTTTGTTGTTCACTTATGGTTCCCATTCAGGATGAGCCACGCTAAATTTATAAATGGGCGAGAACTTATGATGTCTTCCATATCTTGCCATGTTGTGTAATGTAATGTTCCAACGAAAGGTTTCGTGTTGGCTTAACATATTGAGTTCGTGATTCATATTTCATAGTCTCATACCTAAGCGGAAGTTTGTTTGGTCGTACTGAATCTCAATCCGCTGTACATTCGACCCAGATACTTTTGATTCTAACGTTGAGCAAATTCAAATGAGACCAGGAACATGGTGCTCCAAAGGCCAACTTTGGTAAAAAGCAATTGACAAAGGAAAATAGCATCCATCATCACCTTGAAAAGACAATGTTCCTAAAGTGGAAGAAAACATTCAAATTTGATCATAATCTGAAGTTTGAAATAAGTTCTTGGGAGTTGGAATAGTAAGTATTCCTTCTCAAGAAACCATTGTGCTTGTTCCTGGCTTTACATTTTGCTTTATGCTCCACAACCAAAACATCACATTGTGGTTGTGGTTAAATTCTTGAAAATTCTTATAAAATCATAATTGCAAGCTATTAAACAATTTATTTATATTTATGATAAAATTTTGTACTAACATTTGCTAAAATATTGAAATATCAAATTTACTTTATACAAATATATTGTTAAGGTATAGTTTTTTTATTAAATATGAAACTAATTGGGTGACTTTTCAAAGTTAGGTTTCCAAAGTTTTGAATGTTTTGTTAAATTAAAAGTTTTATTTTATAAAGATCACACGGGCTCAAAAATTGATCGATCGAATCACGCACGTGTTGGCCGGTACGATTGCGCATTCGAAACAACGCATTCCGTCGGGATGACGAACGGTACGCTAGTTAATAATAAATGTATAGCGAAGCAACAGTGGTTCAAGGCAGCAAACAATCACTGAGAACATTGAAAAATTGAAAATCATCTTACTCTTTGAAAGAAATATAAAAAATACCGATTTTTGTTAAACGCACTATTTAAAATTTACAAGTATTATTAAATACTTTAATGTACTTTTGCAATTTCGAAACTCTCTTTTCAAGAAGTTATTGAATGATGTATGATAAATGGCTATTGAAACCTAAATGGATGTAATATTGCTGTGTTGTGACTGATCCCTGAAAGTCAATTTGAAATTGATGGCGGACGGCGGAGGCAACTACTGAACGATAATGTTAATGGGTGGTCAAGAATTATTGCCCCGCCAGTATGGTCAATTATTTGATGAAGTAGACCATTTCATTTCTTGCAACATTAAATTCATTACTTGCATTGAAAGGAATGATGCTGAACACGAAGACCAAGTCAGAATATATAAAATAAACCACCCAACATTTTATATATTTATTTTATAATAGGAAAGTTTATAAAAATAAGGGGCGACTATTATATATTTATTTTCCTACATTTTTTTCATAAAAGTTGTGAAATTTTTGGAGCTTTTTTTTTTTTAACTTTTTATGAATTTGTTTACAAATTTTGAATATCTAAAATATTTTATATAAACAATTCATAAACTTAACACAAAAATTACTTATTTTAAAGAGTTTTTTTAATGGAAATCACCCCAAATAAATACGGATTTTATTGAAATAATCAGTAAAACTTTTTATCATCCATAATTACACATAAAAATCTGGTTAAAAAATTTCATCCATCAATAACAATTACATCAAAAATAGTGATATTTTGTTATGAAAAATCATAAGAAAATATCAAAAAATTAAAACTTTAGAAATAAATATAAAAAGTCCAACCATATAGTTCAATTTAAATTAAAGAGTTTAGAGTTAAGAGTATTTTCCATTTTAATTTAATATTTTGCAACTTTATCAAAATTGTAATTAAAAGTTTATAATATAAAAATAATGAGTGACTATTATATATTTGTTTTCATACATTGCTTCATAAAACTTGTGAATTTTTGGACATTTTTTGTTACATTGTATGAATTTTTTTTACAAAATTTGAATACCTCTAATAATTTATACAAAGAAATCATTAAAATAATCCAAATAAATCAAAACATTACGAAAATTCTCATACAAATAAGCATAAAGTAGTCACACTTTTGTATTTTAGTAAAATTTTATACACAATTTCGGTAAAGTTTTAAAATATTGAATTAATAAATAAATAAAAAATATGTTTAAATGTTTAATGCAATTTTTTTATTAATAATAAAATTGAGGGATTTTTATATTTGTTTTGTAAAATTCTGATATTTATAACAAAATATTATTATTTTAAAGAGAATCGTCAACAATGGATGGGTTTTTTATAATAAAAATATTTGTAAGGGTGGCTCTGAGTAATAAAAAGTTTTATGGGTGATTTCTCGTAAAACACATATTTACGAATGGTTTTCAATAAAAAAAATCTATTTTATCTTTTATTTCGGGGTTGATCGTTCAGAATTTGATTTCGGATGAGCAACTAAAGAAAAAGAATAGCAAACTTAGGGTCTGTTCTTTTGATATGAGCTGAAACTGAACTGAATTGAACTGAACTGAGCTGAACAGAAAATTTAAAACTAATTAATTAATTACATTTGCATATTATTTTTAATTATAAAAAATAGTTTTGACAATAGTGAATGCGTCTTAAGCGTGTCTCATAGTTTCAAGTCTTATTACACTTTTAAAATAATTTTAAAAATAGTGAATGTTTATCTACTGAACTGAGGGCGTAGCTGGGCCCAAGTAAAAAATCAAAAAAAAAAAATTCCACACCAATTCTCCATCTCGCCTAACATTCATATGTGATCTAAAATTAGCCACATTCAATTTATAATCCTGACTCCGCCACTGTCAGCGAGACAAGTTAATTGTACGTCACAGTTAGATTTACCTTTAGCTATTACAAGCGACAAAGAAGATAAAGGTGGATTTTTCACATTGTAAAGGATTTCAACTTTAGACCCTTTGTTCAGGAAGTATAACCATTCCTGCAATAAACATTGATTTCATTTCAGATGCCAGTTGAAAAAAGCTAAGACGTATAGTGGCTAAAGCAAGACTGGTTTGAAGCAAATGACAGGAATATATATTGTATACCTTGTGATAATCAGCATCTATGGTGACATTATGCTCTTCAGACCAATCCTTATCAACATCCAGAGGAGGCATACCATCAAAACTGTACAACATTGGTCCTGATGCAGAAGAACCTAATTCCTGAACCTGGTAACCAGACCAAACAACCTTACTAATATGCATTTTTTTTCTATTGAAGGGTATTACAATGGAACCGTCTTTGGATAGAGAAATCATGTCATACACGAGTGAGTGAGGGTTTGAACCCTTGACCATTGAATTTCAAGGCAACAGTCTTAACCACTTGACCACAATCATGTTGACTACTAATATGCATTTTAACAGATAGAAAAAGAAACAAAACAGATATAGCTTAGATACACTTATGACCTACCTTAATGGTTTGCACAAACAACGAGCTAACTTGTATGATGCGTGAGGCATTAGGTCCCAGAGTTACAGCGGTGGATCCATAAAAACCGAGAATCAGCGTCATGGAGACTGGAAACATAATTACACAACATAACCAAACCAAAGCAATCAAGTCATGAACAGAACCAGTGCATAGAGTGATATAGAGTTCCAAAATCTACCTGAAGGAAGCTCATTCCAAAGAGAATAATAACAACCTATCAAATTAATTGAAAACAGAAGAAGAAGAAGAAGCATTACCGAAAAACCAGAAGGTGAGAAGAACAACAAGGCAGGACCACATATCAACACAAGCATCAGAAGGCAGAGAGACATGTCGGGTGAGGGGGAGGTAGGATAAGAGAGGCCGATCCCTCCAGACGCGGCGAGGATGATGCTCAACAACAGGATCAGGCATCTCGGAAGAGGAAGCAGCAGCAGCAGAAGTGGAAGAAGTAGTATTGTGGAGGTGTTGGGGTGCGGATTCCTCATCCATTCAGATTTTGACAAAAGGCAAAATTGAAATTAAAATGTTAGCGGCAACTGAATGAGGTTGAAAAAATTGACATAGCTGGAAGGAAGGGGTAGTCATAGTAGTGGGAGTGGAAGTGGCAGCGATGTGATAATGCTCCCCCCTCACCAAGCAGTCATCCTCATTCCTCTGACCGGTAGCTACTTCATGCCATGATCGCATCATGATGGACCCAAAACTTCACTCTTTCAATTTATTACGTAGTCTCAGGTCTAAGTTTTATGCATACAAACATATTATGGCGAAACACCTTGTGTGCATAAATAAGAGTATAATCATTCAAATTACTTCCAACATGATTTCTGTTCCTGAACATCCTGTGATTTTTTGTGTGTTCAAGTTGATGACTCGTGATGAGGAAGGTGATCAAATCCCATGTTGCCGTTTTCAGCAATAAAAGTGTTATAGGAAGAATACATTGTAAACGTTCAGGTTGCTTGGACAAGCTAAGCTTTCACTAGCCTTCCTATTCCATTGAATAATCAAGTTGATGATCTAATACAACATCTGCCCCCACTTTTAAAACCCAGCTCGCCTAGATTAGCTACAGTACACTATGAGAGGCAGAATTACAACCCAGCATCTACAGGGCTCGTGGATCGGAAGAATGTGTGAGGCTTCATGTGAGTGAGAAAAGAGCACATCTCAAGTTCCAACTGGGTACTGCTTTTGAAGCTTGGGGGTTTGATACGATGGGTCAAGATGTGGCCAATTCGTGGAATGCGAACCAGGAATGAATCTGCAGAGGCATTGTTTCACGTAAAATGGGACTTCTCCGACCTGAAATAACAGTGAAGCTAGGCAAGAGTTTTATGGAAATCATTAGCTACTATTTCAATGTTTTGGTTCTTCGATGCGTTTTGGGTACAACTTTTTTCGTACAATATATAATATTATCTAGTACATATAATCCAATCGAAGCATAATCCGAATTTGACTTCTTTACCCATCAATTTTCAAGCATATGATATCGACAACTACGCGCACAAAGATAATCCTTTCGACTTTATGAGAATCAAATTCATCAATATTGAGGATCCCGAACTATTCAAGACCTTCCACCTGCAAGTGAAAGAAATCACAAACTCCGCACCGGCACCAATGATAAAAGTTCAACACATTAGAAAATGTGAAAAGAATAATGCTACATGTGGGTTCAAACCATTGACCTTGGGATTACAAGGCAAAATTTCGTAAGCCGAAAGGACTCAGTATGTAGAAATTATCAAAATATTTGTTAATGTTCTGTACTAAAATGAAATTCAGTTGGACACAAAGTTCTTTATGCATCAGCTTGTAATGCATGTATTCCCTGTGTTTTTTTAATAATTTTTAAAAACATCTACTAATAAAGTGCTGCTTGGATGCTGTCCAGTCCAGCCATATGCGACTGGAGGAACGGCTTTGGTGATGTTAGTCTCCTGTCTTTACTCTTGGGCCATGTAATTCAAATCATGCTTTTGAACAGTGTTTATCTGCATTACTTATAACAAAGTTGGTCCAGTGTGATATCAAGGGAACTCGCCTCGTACTTCATCAGTATTTATAGACTCAAATAAGATTAGAGCCGCTCTGTATCTATACAATATAGCTAGAATGAAAATGATACTTTTCTTAATAATGAGCGATACCCAGAAACAGGTAATTACCCAAAAGAAAATAACTCAACTTCTGCTGTAGAAGAACATGATCCGGGATTTTAACTTCAAATTTCATAAACTGTGAGCACCATTGTTCCTACCAAGGCCTTCTGAAGAGCTTTTTGGTCTGCAGATATAGCAAGTGTTACAATAAATCATCACAGAGTATAAATAATTAGAGTATGTGAGGCGAGCGATGTGATGATCACATAAGAGACATAGTTAATGAGTTGGGTAAAAGAAACATGAAATAAAAATGGTAACACTGGAAAACAGGATATTGTAGTTAGATAGTAACCCTGATCTAAAAGACTTAAACTCTTTACCTGCTCGAAGGTAAGAAACATTATCACATTCCATGATCCAAGTCTGCCAAAATTAGGAAGAAACCCTTTATAAAAAGCAAAAGGGCCCTGTATTGCAAGGGAGAAATTTAGGTCAATGTGCTTGTATGCATTTGAAAAATAATAAGAATCACTTTCTGGCAAAGAGTGAAAGAGTATGATTGGGGCTAAGTGACTGCAGTGCACTAAAATAACCAGGTATGTTGAACTAGACAGACTATGGTTACAAAAACACTACCTCATTCTTCAAAGTCTTGATGAAACAGTCAAGAGTGTTTCTGTAAGTTGAGTCTCCCATCATCCTTGATTTAACCTGTCATGTAAATGGGATCATAAAATATGAGCTGCGCCTAATCTGACTGGGAAATAGTAACAAAGTTACCCTTCGGAATCGTCGTAGTAGTCTACTTTAGCCGTTCCGTCAATACAACTACTAAAACGAACACTGGTTATGGTGCATACAGAAGTTAAATGTTAATCATTTGTCAGCCATATTTAGAGAAGTCTGTTTTCAGGCAGGGAGACTGAAAGCTACTCGAAAGTAGGTAAAATAGTAGATTTATCAATGGCTTACAACATCAAGGGGCGAGCCAATGCAGACTGCAAATAAACCAGCACCTAGACCGGCCAGCAGATGAGTCAAAATATTGTCAGTGAACCCAGGAATGTTTAAAATGATCTGCATAGTTATAAGAGGTCACAAGAAGGAAATTTACAAGGCAGTCGTGGCAAGATGGCCATACATAAGATTTACATTCTGCATCTTTTGATGTCTTTACCTGCTTTATGTGATCATAAGTGGCCAGCTCTGAAGCATTGATGACTGCGTTTCTTAGAATGTTGGGACCAACCCCAGTCCAAAGCGCCCGAAGCCCCTCCTGGTGAAGCAAATAATGCACAATGTGAGGGAAATGAATAAACAAGAGTTTTCAATAAAGTATCCTTTACCTGTTTAACTATCGTCGCATATGCATCCATAGATCCATAATAACGCTTAGGAACGCCTGGTGGCAATTTTCCTTCAGCCTGTAGCCGAACTTTCACAAGATCAGTCGGATTAGCTATAGATATTCCAATAGCCCCTGCATCAAAATACATAAATTGTTTTCACGTCAATTATTTACAAGCATGGAATACCAATTCTATCAACAACAAAAAGAATTAGACCTCTTGACACAAATAACACTAAAATACTGACCAGTAATCAACGCAGCGAGCACTTTATTGAACAAGGAAGCTTCAAGAAAACCACCACCAGCTAAAATCCCCTTCACCTACAAATTGGAAAACATTTTTGCATTGAACGCCCATCACCGACAATCAAAAGTAACGCATTGTTTTGATCTTCGAAAAGTAAGGGAAAGAAAGTGAAATGGAAACCCAAGTGGAAAATAAGTTTCCGTTGGGGGAAATTTATAAAGGATTTCTTTGTAAAATTTTAATTTTCCCTTGAGCAACAAAACACATCATCTCATTTTTTCTTTAAATTTTTTTCCATCCACCAACTTTCCACAAACAAAACGCGTCATAAATCAATCAAACTCTAAGAAAAAAAAAACTCACAGGTTCATACAAGCCGACCCTCAATCCTCCATACAAAAACTGGCGCTGCAACCCAGGCACAACTCCTTTCCACAAGGCAGTAAAACCTTCCTCCGTAGCAATGGTGACCACAGTCCCTAACAACCCTCTATACTTTGGTAAATTCTCCTCATCTCCTACATTCACTTTCCTCTGCAGCTGCAACCTCACCTTAGCCGTATCCAACGGGATCGTACATAGCTACAATTATATTCACACGATCACAAATCAGTAAACAAGCAAACAAGAGAAAAACAACAACAGTTTCGATCGCATTTGATTTGAATCAAATCTTATACTGAAGTGAAGAAATGGTGGTACGATACCTCTGCAAAACATGCGGCGATGGCGCTGCTGCCGAAGGTTCCGGCAAAAGAGATCTCCGTAAGCGGTTCTAGATCCGGCATTGTGGGAGCAGCTCAATCTCGATTTGATGCGAATAGAGAGATTATCGGCCGTTGGATGTTTTAACTTTTAATGACGATTCGTGTATTGCGAGTAGCTCAGAGGTATCGACCGTACGACACTACTACCAGCTGCAAGGGAAAAAACTGTAATTACCGTTTCATGCTACTTCCGAGCAACATTTACAGTTTCATGCCATTGCCACTACTTTATTACAAAATTAGAAGTAGATAATGAGTCTTTTCACTTCCTCATCTACATAATGTTAAGAAATTATACTTAAAATTATATCTGTTAGGCCTCTAAAATTGAGGGTGATTTTTTTTTTGAATGAAAATAAAAATGTGTTTGATTGATAAGAAAATATGAGAAAAATAAACAAATCAATACAAAATAAAATTCATTCAACTTTCTAATGAGAAACATAATTTTCTTGCTTTTTTTCCCGCATCCAAACATGTATTAATATTTCACCACCTTTACATTATTTCATTATGTTTTTCCTTAACTAAATTAATTTATAATATAATAATTTACAAAAGTATTATGTGAAGGGTTATTTAAAATATACAAAAAACTAACGTTCAAGAACTTATATACAATTCAAAAAAGGTTATTTTAAAATTTTAAACATGCGGATGAAAAAATATTAAAAGAGATAATATTAGAGAAATATTATAATCCTTTATCTTTTAGTTTTTTTTTTATATTTATAGAAAATTAAACTTGATATTTTGAAATAACTTTAGCGATAACTTAGTTTATTTATTAAAAATCAATTTGCCAATTTTTAAAATTAATAACGTAATTGAACATTAAAGATAAATTGGTAAGAGCGCGGTTCGAACCTTGACACTTAAAAATTTTCATGACAGAACTTTTACCAACATCTGCTTCAACGCTACATATTCTCTAATATCAGTATGTTTTATCTTACAGTAACTTTTAGGATAAAGCTGATAACACCAATCATCGTACATCAGTTGTGTAGTTCCTATTTCGTTAACAAGGGAAGCAATGAAGTATTTCAAGTTAGAGCTTTGCTGTATGCATCTGAAATTCGGTGTGTCCTTATGGTATAACAGAATTGCCCTCATGCAAACAACAAAATTTAAGAACAGAGTAAGGGGTATAGTGGTAGTTGAAGGGTGAATTTACCGTAATGCACTTGAACTTTGTGTTGTTTTTGCAATTTGTATTCATCTGTATAATGTTTAATTGCAGAAATTATCCTTAAATCATTTTTTTTATTGAAAACATTGCTACTCAAAGAGAAGCAGCAAAACAAAAGGCGGACAAAGAAAAGTTACAGGGAAGAAAAAGAGACAAAAGGAATAGCGTCATCGTTCTCCCAACACCAATGCTCACTTCTTGCCTTCTTGGCAAGAAAATCCACCATGAAAACTTCATCCCTGGGAACAATTTTCACATGCCAGCTTGGGAATAAATTCAGAAATTTCCAGCAGATGGGCAGCCAAGAGGAAAAGGATGGATCACTTCATTGTTCTAATATAACAGCTCTGAATACAACAAATGAATCGATTTTGAAAATAACCTTGGTCCACCCTTTTTCGAGCAGCGACTTTGAAGCTTTCGAGCAGAGCAAAACTTTCGATAGAGTGACAAGATGAGATATCGTCCTTCCATCCGGCCCCCGACAGTAGCACCAGATCCTTAGCCAATGCCACAAAACCCCATCCTCCA
>JAWWMW010096040.1:0-11323 GCA_035048345.1 Echeveria elegans
GACCATTTTAGTGTCTTGTGTAATCCTTGCATGCTGTATGTAAAATTTTAATTCTCATTGTTTGATGTACCTTTTTTATCACGTCAGCATTCATGGTTGAGTTCTGTCTTGTAATAGAAAAATGCTACAATGAATGATATATTTTGCATATTCGAATTTAGAATTTTTGATCGCGAAGTAGTTGAGTACTTGCCTTGTAAGGGTTTCATGCAATCAGATGTTCTACCTATTTCGAACATTAGGTTTATCGGTATACACAGCCAACCATGTGAATTTTTTTTTAAGAAAAAAAAAATTGGACGGAGCCAACGCTATTATTAAAAGATAATCCGAAAAGTTCGGATCGTGTCTAATACAAATGAGGATAAGCCTGAACCCCGTTTATACGGACACCAACTTAATAACGCCGAACAGATTATCAACCCAGCCCATCCTAAGAAAAATAAATACAAGCATTGCAAGTTAAAAGGAGCACCAAGCAGATAAAAGGAACACCTGATGGTCACTAGAGGAACAATTTGAACCAAAACAAGCCACCTGAAGCCGCAAGAATGCTCATCATAAACAGAAACAAACTTATTCGCTTCTTCAACGAGTTCAACATTGACAAAGGTACATGTGCACTGCCATGCTAATACGATCTTACATCTTGAATCATTAACTATTCAACACATACATTTTCTATGGCATTTTTGTGTTCTGTTTCAGACAATGAACAATTTGAAGCAGACAAAGTTCAAGTCGTCAAAGAGATAGCTGAGCTCCAGCTCATAGATCGTTCATCTGTTGAACTTGAGGCAGAAAATGCTAAAATAATTAGTGAGGCAGCATTTGGGCAAGTAAATGATAGTGTCCATCTACATCTACAGACCCTGAGGCAGAGAAGACTGAAGAAGAAACTGCTGAGATTGCATCATCCGGAGACAGAGGAATCTGCAGAATTAAATTGATTGTCTGTGGGCATCAGATATTATTCTCAAGTCTCCTAAACTTTGCAGTTTACAGATGAGAATGCTTTTCTTCATTTTACGTATTTTTTTTTTCCAAGGAAAAAATTAATATTTTCCAAGGTTAGAAAAGATGAAAATAGTGAAAATGAAGGGATGAATATATTCAAAAATATATACAGAAACAAGCTAATACCATATGAAGGGTACATAAAATACTATAATAATTTATAATAAATACTACAACCAATAAATATGAATGATAAACATCTCTAGTAGTCACAACAAAACAGTGAGATACTCACACCTATGCGCGCATCAAAAGGAAACCAAATCATAAAACCATGTCACCTCGTCGGTCACACTAAACATGCGCTGTACTGTGACCATTTCCGTTTCCATTTGCTCCATTGGATGAACCATGTTGGTTTTTGTCAGAGACTCCACCCTTCTTCCTCTTCAAGACTACAATCCATGTGAAAAGTTCCAATATCACTGCTACGGCACCTATGGCTATGATGATACCGGTGTAAACTCTCTTCCAACCATCCTGGCCAAGAATTTCAAAACCCTTGTAGACGTTGGTGATACTGAGAGCAATAACTGCATAGCCGGTAGCATGGTGATAGACATTCCAATATATTCTGATCTTATGGTCCTTCTTTGGCCTCAAAAGTAAGGCAAACACCTAAAGAAATGGATATGAAAGCATGTGGTAAGTAAAGGCGTCATCATCATAATAAAACTAAGTGAAAGAAGCAAGTTAATAATGCATTTATCACGATTCTTTCTTTAATTATTACAAGCAGTGGCATGCGGGTTCCTCATTCCAATCTTTATCTTTACGGTATTTAATTCTATACTTGATCATGCCGTGTGGTTGCCAGCAGCTCAAAAAAAAAAATTGAAAGAATTATTTGTACGAACATGGGTAGAAGCTGCTAATGTGAGTTAATTGTGGACTAATAAACCTGTGAAAAAAGTCAAATTGCCGGTCCAAAAATTGGTTATATATTTACATGAATGGATTCTAACCTACGTCTGATTCACTATACAAACATTTCTACTTCAAGACTAGAAAACGGCACCAGCTACCATTAATTATTTTCGAAGGTAGCAAAGTTGCCTTTTTCATCAACTTAAGCAATTCAAACAATAGCTTGTAACGAACAATACCTGTAGAGTTCCAAGACAGAATAGCGCTATTCCGATGCTCCTGTGAAGACTGTATTCAATACCAACAGACTCGCTGCCAAGCTTAAGTCCAGTAGCCCATCCAGCCACTCCTACAATATAAGCAGACGCTTGGCATGTGATGTGAAGGTAGAACCAAGCTGGATCAGCCGCCTTTGATACCTTAAGGTACCGTGCAAACATCGCCCCAGCCGGCATCAGAATTCCCCAACTGATCGCGTTCAAGATTCCATGTGTCTGTGAAACAAATACCAAAACAAATCAAAACAAATACTTAAAATCAAGGTCTCCACAAACTAAAGACCACAAAATCAAACCCAACCACTACAAACAAACCGGAAGGGACTCGTTCAGGTTAAGATTTTCACCAATTTTCAACAATAAATCACCTCTTTTTACGTGATTCAAAACTCCAAACCAGAGTACCAGACCTAAATAATACTACAACACAGGTAGTGAAACAAAACTGAAAGATTTCAACAAGCAAATAAAAGTCAAAAGAGGTCAAACATAGATCAACCAACCCGTCAAAGGACTAAAATTCATGCTGTGCTTTCTACACCTATTTTCAACCAAACTACACGAAAAAAATCACCCCATTTCAACAAACTCACAGCTCCATACAACAACACCTAACCACATGCAGTAAAACATTTCATTTCAACAAGTAAAAATAAATAAAAAGTCAAAGCAGTCAAAACACGCATCGACCAAACCAAACAAAACTCACATTCTTCTTCTTGTTCCTCGCAGCAAGTCCGCTAGATCCCGATCCAGCAGTAGACAGCCCCGACTGAAAATCAATAGTACTCATACTCTTCACATTATTTCCACTAGTGGAATGAATCCCAAGTCTCCCACTACTCACCGGTCCAACTTGCCAAACCTGATTAACCTTCGTAACTCCACCACTAGGCAAATCAATAGTAGCAAAAATAATCATCTCATCACCACCAACATAACTAGCACTTAAACCACTAACACCAAAACTCAATGCACTTTCAGCTAAAGTAGTACTATAACTAGTTATACTCGAAGTATAAGCCCTAACTGAATTTGACGCATTATGATAAGCAATCAAAGATTGACATCCAACCATTGTAGACCCACTTGGGTTTATACCCCAAGCTACCCATTGAGAGGTTGTTACACCCGTTTGACGGTATGCTATTGTGGCTTTGTGGGTAGTGTCGTCGTAGGTCCAGTGGAGGTATGAGTTGAGGACTGGGAGGTCTGTGCAGGTGGTGAAGATTTGGTTGTTTGTGAATTTGTAGTTGTTGCAAGTTTGGGCTGAAACTGTGGACAACAACAGCAGAAACACGGCAGATCCGAACCCTAGAAATCGTCCCTTCATTGTTGATTTGGGATTTGGGGTTGGGGGTGAGATGGGTTTGGCGAAATGGAGGCAAAGGTGGGAGCTTTATATATAATGGAGTGGAGATTTGGGAGGTGTGAAAAAATGGTGGATTTTTGGGTTTGGGGGATTTGACTGCGTCTTGTTGTTTTGTGCTGCTGCTGCTAAGACGATGTTAGAAGTTTGGTTTAGAGGGGATTAAATATGATTAATTGTGATTAAACTTTAAATAAAAGTATGTTTAATATAATTTACTCCATTTATTTTATAAATATTTTAGTATAATCATTTTTACAGTATTTTTTGACGTAGTTTTGGAGAGGATTCATAATCTATATATATAATAGTTTATCATCCATCATCACACATTTACCAACCACTTTTTTCCTCCTTAAATCACTAATTTTTGTCGCTAAAGGTCACCCCAAACACATGGTCAAATAGAGTTTCTCGAAAATACCCTCCCCTCTATCCCTTATTACACACAATGACATTCAATCCGTACTTGACCATATTTGACCATATTTGATCAGATTTATTTCAAAAAAAATCTATATAATAAAAAATAAAGTTACGAGTGTAAAGGAAATTGTTGAAAACTTGATGACATTGAATGAATACATGAAAAAATTGAAAATTAAAAATTAAAAATAAAAAATGGATCGGAAAATTTGGACTTTAATGACACGGATCCAGTCCGGTCCATTAAAAATTAAATAAATTTACACATAATACACGGTTCTGGTCTGACCTAAAAATTAAAAGTTTTATTTTACACAGATCACATGGGCCCAATAATTGAGCGATCAAATCACGCACGTGTTGACCGGTACAACTGCGCATTTCGGACAACGCTTTCCGTCGGAACGACTGGTGGCACGCTAGTTACAAATAATATATTATTATAAAGTGATGTTAGCAGCATCGATCAAAATTCTGTTTTTTACTCTATTTTAATTTGAGATGTTAGGAGTATAAGAAATTGGAAAATATATAGAATTGTAGATTCAACTTTATTTTTAATGTTTACGAATTACTAGACAGTTTTGATGTAGAATAATTGTATAGATTTGTATATTGCAACTCTTTTCTTCCTTTGTTGATTTTAGTTACATTTGGAATAACCTCCTTAAGAAAATGAAAGTTCAACCATTCATTCTTCTAGCACGAATTTAAAAAAAAATTAAAATTAAAATTTTAATATTTTAGTGGGGATGAGAATAGTTTACTAGGGAAGACGAGTTAATGGTGTTGTTAGGTTGAACCCCAAGCAACAACTGAACCATTTGCTCATACTCGTCAAAATTAGAATACACAACAAAAGACATGAAAATGGAAAGGGACTTATTGTATTTTCCTCTATAAGCAATGGCGGAGCTAGAAAATTTAACGAGGGAGGGCGATAAGTGAACGCGATGGGCGGCGGGCTGAGGGACGGACGATCAGCAACGGCTGAGGGTGGGCAAAATCGCAGAAAGGAGGAACGAACTACGAACGAGTGAAACTTTACTGTAAAAATAAAACTCAGGATGAGCGAAAGCCTACTCTCGGCCTCAAGTGGCTCCGTCATTGTCTACAAGGTCTGGTCTTGTCTGAGTATATAATAATTTTCCTTAAAAGACAGCAAAGGATATTTCAAGGCGCATCTGGATGACATTTTCATCATATATTGAGGTTTGAGCAATGCCAAACAGTATGTGATTTCAAGCTAAAATCGTATGATCCTGATTCATGTATCGAAACAAGTTTCATAAACTAATATGCATGGTTTCCCAGATATCATCACTTGTTCATTGAGTGGGTGACTTTAGTCATGCAAGTCGCGCACCTTGAAAACACATTTTATACGTTCGAGTTTTTGAGAACATGATGATCGTGTTTCCGATCCTCTCGAATTCAAGTTACATGCAATGCAATGCAATTATTATTATTATTATTATTAACATGCATAAGCATAATGCCTAATTATATTTTTAAAAAAACTAATATCGACAACATTTATGCTAAAAACTAATACTATAATTAAATACATTTACATAGTGTGAATCAATCAATTATTTATTATCAATGAAAAAAATACTGAAGATATTTGATAACGTGTTGACTTGGCAATTGGCAATTTGGCATGAGAATGTAAAAGACAAGGTGACCAAATAAACTCAATTCATAATACCAATAATGTCGGAATTGAAATAAAGTAATCAAAAAGCAAATTAAAGCGTGTGATTTGTGATTAAAGAAAAGAAAGAAACTATTAAAGGAAGGATTTGGTATAAAAATATTCTTGGAATGAAACAAACATTTTACCAAACTAACCAACTATGGAAAACCTGTTGTCTTCCAACCACTCGATTTTGCTTTTACATCTTATCTCTCTTTCACTCATCATTTTAGTTACGTTTTCATCCAACACATTCCAAGTAATTCCATGTTAAAAGTATTAAAAATAAATTTCACTTTTTAAATATAAAATATTTACTATAATTATGTAATATATGTATATACCTCTCCTTTTGAAGTATATGAATTAAAGCCCATTATAGACCGCGGATAGCAAAGAATTTAAAATTGTAATAAAACACCGTCATTCTCATATTTATTAATTATATATTCTTCAACAAATATGAAGTCAGACTCAAAATAGCATCGATTTTATTTAACTTCAATTTATTTTTGTGTAAGTATTTTTAGAACTCAAAAGTTTAGGAAGTTTTCATTGCAGTGTCGAGTCAATTTGGCATTTACAAGAATCGTTGTCGGCCACTAATTACTCTAAGATTTCGTTTGGTTGCGGAGAAAAGGAGAGAAAAAAATATAAAAAATTGAATAAAAATTAAATATGTGTTTGGTTGTAAGGAAAAAATAAAAATTAGATCAAATTAGATCAAATTTTCTTTACAACTTGCTCATGAAAAAATCATTTTGTTAAAATTTTTTCCTCATTTTTTTCTGCAACCAAACGGACCTATGTATCGAGAACTTCATACTATTGACTTAAGCCCACCTATCCGCTAATGTAAAAAAAAGTTACACTAATCATATCAGAAAGAAACGTATTATTCTAAGATAATCAAATCAGCGGCTAATCTAACGCTTTTGCTCACATCTGTGGAACATAAAAATACTTTGCGTTAATAATTTACTAATCCAAGGGAATAAAATACAGAATAATTCATCGAGCCACGTGTGAACATATGAGAAGTCTGACATAAAAGCATCAGATGTTATTTTATTCTCATAGCTGAATAGGAATATATCTATCTATTTGTAATTACTGTGTAATACAAATATTAAGGCTAATTACATTTGACGTCAGTCTTGTATAAGGGTAACGTCATCACACATTATGTTTAAGGCATTGCTTTTCATAAACCCAACAGAATTAAATAAAAAATTGATTAAGCAGACCATAATCATATTTCATAATAAATTTATGTTTATTTATTATCCTAGCTAAATATCGCTGCATACCGATAGTAACTTTTTGAGAGTCAGTTACTCCACCTCTGTCGTAGAAGAGGTCAATATCAAAAGTTCAAGTGTCCGTTCAAAATCAGTCAACAGGGTTTTTTTTCATATTCTCCTTGTTTAGTTTTTCATTCCTCACACTTTCGAACATTGAGACTTTTCATTCTTCATGTCTCTTAGAAGTGTGGTTGCTCTGTTATTTAATCGGAGAGTTTCGTGGAGCTCGTAATTCATCCAATTAGGGGGCTTAATATCTCAAGTGTTTATGCACGTTCATAAAGTGTTGCGAAGTTGATTGGGTAGAGATGTATGTGGTTCATTGTTTGACAAGTTAAAAAAATATTTAATAATGAATTCTTATACTAAATAGTATCCATGTAATCCATTATAAAAAAAGTTTCAGAAATCAGTTGGATCAGGCAAATCCCATTTGATCTATAAGTCTATGCAACTAAATTTTCCATAATAATATGTTACATAACTAACCATTTAATGATGTTGTCATGCACTAGTTAGTTACTAATCAAACTTTAATCTCTATCATTCACATGGCTAATACAAGCATTGAAACATTGTTAGTTTTTTTATTATTATTTCAACATGTTACCAAAATGTGTATGCAAATCAGATTATTGAATGTCAAAAAGAATCAAAATATTCAATGGAGGTTAGCAGACCAGCCGGCTAGATCAGCTGCCTCAAACTCAAAGTCCCTTCAAACATAGCAAATTCGTCATATACCAAGTCCGCGTCAATCTTGTCACATATGAAGTCCGCATCTTTCGTACACCAATCGTCAATGCGTACTAAGTTTACATTCTTATTCAAAAAAAAGACCGACCGCATTATCTAATTTTCCTGATAACCTGGTTTCGAACACGAGGAATGAGACATTGCCTAACCTGGAGGTAGCTAGAAGAACCCATCTTCCCTCATTTGAACGCGTTCCACTAGTCTGCAAGAGTCTGCAAATGTAGAACCAGAACTCATCGTATTCCCAATAATATTCCACAGAGAACATCAATATCATATCAATGTTGGCGAACTCCGTTGCACCTTCCACACACCAACTTTTATTGACCCAAATTCTCTGCCTCTGCCTGCCCTACGTAAACAAATTATAAGTCAGCTGCCATTATTGACATCCTTTTTCCACACCCAACAAAAAAAAAAACTCATTTTGAAAATCGGTACCATCACGAAACTATATAACCAAGTTGATGCTTTTTTTCAACTACCAGCATTCAAGAACTTACCCTATCAACATAAAAACCTTCCATTAAAAACTTCCAAAACATATCCAACTCATCCAACCTGTCGAACCCAAAGTCACCTACTCTAGGACATTGCTGTCTTCAAATGGTTCGAAGCTTTGACCTGCAAACACTTGTGTGCATAGCATTAGAAATACAGACATACTTTTCTTCATGGAATCACCTAACCAGCATTACGATATAAATAATATATTAGAAAATATCAAGAGGAATGTTATATGTATTCACCTAATTTCATCACCTGCTAACAACTAGTAATAACTTCTACAAGTATAACCTGTCAAGTTCTAACTTCTACTGATGAGCCGAAGAATCTGGGATTTGTAAAGAAAAGCTTACCTGGTCCCTACGGATGGGCAGTGATATGAATTATGAACTGCTCGGTGCCCACGCAGGTTAGCTAACCTGTAACACTTCTTTTACAGAAGAACATGTGGATGGATGCATAATGGAGGACATCCATGTCTCCACTTTTGAATAATAAAAGATCGTGATGCAGTCATCATTATCAACAAAGGCAAAAGAAGCAATAATGTTTGCAGGGAAACTTCACAGATAAAAAATGTATAGTAAAGAGAGAAACTTGCAGAAATGAGTTATATCTAGTTTGGGGTTTAGAGACTTTATATATGAACTTTTTCATCACCCAGGATATTAAGTTTACTAACCAACACTCAAGTTGGTTCAGCAGAAAACATGGAAAGGAGAATACATGCCTGTGCTATGTTACCCAACTGCCGAGGTCAATTTTGTTCAACTTCTACTTACTGCGTTTACCTTATCTTTCTAGAATCTAGAGACTAACCTGCACGAGTAAACACGGAAAGTTTAGATTGCCTTCAGAGCGATGATTCTAACACATGGGAGTAAATCCAACTCGAACAGGTGCAATTAGGTCCATCGGTCCAAGTAATTAAGCAACCGGGGCAGGGGAAGGTAGTAATTTAAAGATAATGTAGTGGTTAACAAACCCCTACTAAAAGCTATGTTCCTTTATGTAGCTTGGAACTCTCAGCTATGATGTTTCTAACTCATAAGCTAATAATTTTGGGTATCTCTTTTGTGTGTTTCTCTGGGCCAACCTCATGGAAACTCAGCTAATAATGCAAGGCAAGTCAGGTCTGTTTCCAGCGATGGTCCTGGAGCACCTCAGAAGTCATAGAGAACAATGTCATTTAATAATGTTTATATACCAAGATATGCTTATAAACCTGGACATGCTCACTCAACGGTAACATTTTTTTCTTGATAGAGTTTCACAATGCTTCTGTTAGGACTTAGGATAAACTACCCACATTTGGACAGCAATACCAGTCTGAATAAGGAAAATAATAATTGTACTTAACGAAAAGGCCAGTCTCAGCTCAACATCGTGATTTGTTACAATAATGTGAAGCTATGTAAGCCTGATTATCAATCTATTATCTAAGTGGACTAGCTGGAATGGTTAACCATATGACTGACCGCAGCACGTAACAGCTCCTAGACTCCAGGCTTTGCAACCTGTAAATCCAGAGTAACCTGTCAATTTAGGGAACATTCAACAATCATCATAGGCGTTACACAATATAAACGAAAGAAGATTACCCACCTCTCTAAAAATTATTCCACAATGAGAAACCTCCTCAAAGCCCTACACCAGCAATAACAAATTGAGTACTATAATTTCAAGAAATCATGGATGTTTTATTAATATCATCAGCGACTAAAAGTTTATAATGCAAAAATGCGAAGCAGAGCGATGGAGACAGATACCAATTTTTTGAAACATTTTAAGAGAAGCTTCATTTGATTCTCCAATCTTTACACGCAAAATGTGGATCCCAAACTTTTCAATGGTAAAGGCCATCATCATCAAAACTGCTTCCTTCCCAAGTCCCTTTCCACGACTAGCTAACAATACCAGGTAAATTTTTCAAAAGCTAATATTCAACAATGTAAATTTACGCAAAAATCAGGAAGAAGCAGGGTTGAAAAGGCAGTGTTATTCACTTTGAAAGATGCAAAAGAGAATAAATAAAAATACCTCTTGGGTTCAGCTATCATTAATTCAACTTCTGCGACTTTTCAATCATCCATGTCATTCAAATTATAATATTCACATCCCCAACCATAGCTGTAAATGGCATTCATCGCTAAGACTAAAACTTGTCCACAAAAAAGTCTTAAGAAAAAGTACATCCAAGTCGAAGAATTTTCACTAGTGCATCTAAAAGCTCCCAATGCAAGATGACATGACTTATGAGAATTCCAGCTCTATCTCATAAACAGTAAGCAATCGGAATGATGACACACAAAATACTAAACATTGCAGACAGCATGAACTGTTAGTATATATCGCAAAATACGCAGGGGTCACCTTCAACATAAGGACATCCATGAACAAATGCATTCGCAACCAACTCCTTATCCAACACGATAAACGTCTGCTCTGCATAAACCAACCCCAAATTCCCAGTCACATTTCTCAAAAATTTACAAACAACAATCAAATAAAACTCCTAAACCCTAAGCCAACAAATCCAAAAAAGATGCAATCTTGATAAAATTCAAAAATCAAAATTAAACTCAGAATATTACTCAAAGGATTTTGAACCCAGGTGAGCTGCATCTCATACTCTTGATCAAGCGTAAGCCGCTCAGAGCCGGTGGCTTCTAGAAGCTCAGGGCTTTGCATCCATTCACGGTACTTAGGAACGCGCTCCTTCACGTACGGCACCAATATCACTCTCTTGCCCTCCAAACTCACTCCGCTTTTCTGCCACTTCGGCCATCGTCAACGTCCGACGTCTCGGTCAAACTCTCGCCGTTGGTTCCGGTCAACGTTCCAAATCGGTCAATAATCTGAAACAAGCAGCTCTCTCGAATGATTAGATAGAGCCCAAAATGAAAAGCGAACCGTAGCTTCGAGCCCATTGGATTGACAACATTTAAAACGACGCAGTATCAATCCCATAAGATATATGGCACTTTTGAAAACGACGCCGGTAGTAATAAAAATTGAAAATTATGTCAGGAGTGGGATTTGAACCCACGCCCTTTCGGACCAGTACCTGAAACTGGCGCCTTAGACCGCTCGGCCATCC
>JAWWMW010096060.1:0-11322 GCA_035048345.1 Echeveria elegans
CTATTAAAAATTTAAAAATATTAAATATTTCCTACAAAATTTTTAAATGTTTATTTTCTATTTTTTAATATTTTAAACTCTTTAAATTTTAATTTTTAATTTTTAATTTTTAATTTTTTAATTTTTAATTTTTATTTAATTTAGTTAGAATGATTTACTTAGGTGATTGAGGTTTATTTAAATGTTGTTGGTAAATGTAGGAATTTAGTTAGATGTTGTTGCTAAATTTGTGATTCATCTAGTTAGATATTCTTATATATATAGATTATTCTTTAATTTTACTTAAACTATATTATGATTACATAACACAAATCAAATAGTTTTTCAAATTTTCAACTTTCATACACAAACACATAGTTCAATATAGTTCAACAAAGAATATAAATATATATATTTAATAAACATAGTTTAATATAAATATGTATATTTATAAATATGAAAATAAATTATATATATTTGATATATTATAATATTTGAATTTTGAATTTTAAAATATAATTCAATAAAAAATATAAATACGTATATTTAATAATAAATTTATTTATAAATTTATTTATAAATTTGATTTATAATTAATTTTAATAATAAATAATTACGGGTATGTTTTACAAATTATACACAATAAATTGCACCTCTTAGAGCATCTCCAATGCAAATCTGTAAATTGGATATGCAAAATATTGTTTTAAATTAGATTTATATTTTTTAGGGAAGGAAATAGTAATTTTGCTCCAATGAGGATATGTATAAAATAGTTATGTATATGTTTTTTTACTACAATTTGAATACATATAGCAACTTTGTAACATTGCTACCAAAAATTGTGCTACACGTCGCAATTTCACAATTTGAATACATGACGCTAGGTACATATCCTCGATCTCATTCATCATTTTCCTCCAGTTCTTCCGATACACCTCATCGTCCGCATCACTCCTCCACTTTCCTCCTCTTCTACATAAACTTCCTCGGCGCTAACATTCTCATCGATACTATCTTCAACCTACCATTTATCTTCACATTCACTCCATTGTTGCAATATTCTCTTTAATCCAAAAAACTTAATTTCCAAACAAGCCACGGCCAATATCATGAACCAAAGCACATAAGAATAAAGAAGATGAAGAAGAACAATAGAAACTTCCAAGGAGGATTCCTTCGCTCAACTTCCTAAATCCGATCTTCCTGAGTTGAAGACTTGAAGTAGAAACATCATCAGCACAAGTCCTCTCAAACTGCAATCAAAATAACATTTTAAACGAAATCAAATACACAAATCAACACCGACACAACCTCAAAACTCACAAACTACAAATCAACACGATCTCAAAAAGATAATCAAAAGCCTTCTCAAACTAGTCTACATCTACACATAAATCCACAAGCCAAGTCTACATCTAACGAACAATATTCCGACAACAAAATTCGGAAACGTACAAAAACAAGGAGGCTTTACCAAGAGCATATGTATATAGAAAGCTGGCTAATTGGCAGGGTATATGTCAGCCTGTAGCAGTATTTCAAGACCAAGAACAACAGTATTCAATACCATATAATGAGACACGATAAACACAACCATCATCCTCGAGCAGCGTTGGTAATTATTTCTTACAACTTTGAGGCTTCATCCGATAGATTAACAGCAGTTGGTCGGCTGGAAAAATGAAAATGTAAACATATTCATATAATTATAACAGCAGTTGCGGATAAAATGACAGAAATGAGATGAAGTGAAGAAAAAGAAACGTACCTGATCGAGAAGTTGGAGTGAGCCGCGAGAGTAGCGGATCGATTAGCTAACAAGCAGCTTCCTCGAAGGAATCACACTACTTCCAAGCGGATAAAATAACAAACAGGAATCACACTACTTCCAACCTCAAAATACTTTCCTTTCCCAGCTAGCTCTGACCACAATCTAACCCTCGCAACTTCCTCTGAAAGCAGCCCCTTCCCCGTCACTTCCACACATCTCGCTAGAGTTTGCTGCACTCTCCTAGTAGATTTCCACTTCACTGAAGACAGAGCTCTGACCCCATTAACCATCTTGGTGAGCTGCATCGGTCAGGTCAACGCAAGTCGCAGATCTTGTCCTTGCTTTCTATCAATTAAACCCACTCCGGCCACACTCAAATTCCATATCAATCAAACCCACTTGAAACACAAACGTTTAACTTAGACCATGCTCTGGACTCACTCAACTCCATATCAATCAAACACACACCACGCAATCACACACCTCATCCCAAAAACTTCAAAATTTCAACACAATACCCCTCAAATCCAACAAAAAACCTTAATTCCAAACACACACAAACCTGGAAAGAGACAATTTGAGGCTCGAAAGACTCGAGCGTATCACAATCCAGCCAGGCTCGTTCTTTCCGCCGTTGATCTGAGGAGTGAAGGAGGAAGGAGGGTAGTTGTTGATACAATTGTTGATTTTGGAGCGAAGCTCGGTGACATTTGCTAGGAGAGAGGGAGAAAGCAAGTATAAAGAAAGAGGTTGGGAGTAGTAGATTTGCGTATTTACTATTCACTTCCCAATATTTTTGAAGTATATGGACTCTGCGTTGGAGAGGCTCTTTTGTAAAACAATATGTATATTTAGTACCACATGGGTAAGTTTTACATAAGGGGCCTCTTTAGAGAATCCCGCTGGAGATGCTCTAAGTCAACTTTCCTAACCAGAGGAGTTTACAAACATATTTTAGGGATTACAGATGATGATATTCTATTAAACTACTACCAGTATAATCAGGAAGTTAATGGTAAATGCGAGATAGCCGAATATCTCGCAACATATTAAACTGTAAAATTAATTTATGGTTCAAATCTCCAGTCTAATTTGTACAAATTAATTTTTAAAAAAAATTAAAGTTAAGATCAATTAATGTCATTCTGGCATACTGCAATTTTAATTACGAAATGATGTGTTTTGGAATAAAGTTTTTAATTCAAATATAAAATAACTAGCGTACCGCCCGTCGCCCCGACGGGTATGCGTCATCCCAAGTGCGCAATCAAACCGGTCAAATACGGACGGGACTTGATCGACCAATTTTTAATAGGTCGGACTCGTGTCTTGTGTATAAATTAAAACTTTTAATTTTAAAATTATAAATTTTAATTTTTAATTGTTTTTAAATTTTTAATAGGCCGGAATGGGCCTGTGTGGTCACGTGAAATAGAGTAAACGTGATTAAAAAATTAAATAGAGGAGAGGGGTATTTTGGGCAGTTCATATTTGAGCATTCGTTCACCCTATTCTATTATATATATAGATTACTTATGAATTTTAAAAAACCTAACACGGAACATGCTTGATGGAGTTGGAAAAGAAATAAAATACATGGTTTGATGAATAAGGGCAAGCGCCCAGTGGACAATGTGTTGGACCTTCTCTTACTTCGGTCGAAGGTCCAACTCATTGTCCATAGTTTGCAAAACGCACCAGTATAGATCATTCACTATTCATAAATAATAATTATATCATTAATTACTTATTAAAATTTACATTAATTGAATTTAATAAATAAATTTATTATTACATGTACATATTTATATTTTTTACTCAATGAGCTTCATTTTGAAAATCAAATAATATAATTATTTTCATCATTTATAAACACAAATATATTTTAATTTTATCTATTATTTGATTTGTGTTAAGTGTTATATAAAGAAAATATTACTTAAATAATTTCACTATAATATTTATAATCAAATTATTTAAATTGATAATTTCTTATAACTCAAATAGACAATTACAAATGATAATAAATAGAACATCTATCCATTACGTAACAAAAAACCATCCGAAAGAGCCTTTTGCGAGACAAAAGATAACTGTTTTTGTAAATATAATTGTATAATAAACATAAACAAAAATACTAAGTTTAAAAATTATAATTATAAATGTTTTTGAAATAAATTAATTTTATATAATTTTAATATAATACAACAATATATATTAAATATTATTATATTCATGATCTGGACTGAAAGTTAGTCAAACCAGATCGAATACCCGGATAAGCAAAGGATGTTCTGAATCTGATTCCGCTACTCACTTTCATTACTACATAAACAAGTAGATGGAAAGCAACATTTTTAGGCTACACATTGATTCATGACTTTAAATTAGGTGCTTAGGCATTGACTCTAAATAACACAAGTCATTGCATTACAGTTTATAAATACAAATCTTAGCTGCGTTGGCCTAAATGAGTGACATTTATGTAGCCAGTTGTTGTAACTTGTAATTGAATTGATTGAGTTCAGAAATTAAACAAAAGACATTTCACGGCACATATTATGTTTCATGTTTATGATTGTCTGCTGACAAAAATTCAGGTTGTGATCTGTAAGGTTTTGTGACAACTCTTAGGATCCCCTCGCCTCGGCCTCGGGGTACAGTGGTTAAGAGAGACGTCAAAGTGTTATACATTGTGGTCGCGCACTAGATTCTTGATAAAACTTGAGCAAAAACTTCGACTGAAATGTTTTTAAAAAAAATTGGAGCGCATGGGACGGTCAGTATGGTTTGAAAATGAAATTTGCAATACAAATGACGATGTTTGAGTAGAACTGTATTTGGATGCTTGCAGTAAATCTCTACCATCCTGTATAACCTTCGTATTGCGAGTTTCGTTCTGTCCTTTCCGTCTTGATATGGTCTCCTCGAACAAGTGCTGTTTTATGTTTACGCTTCCTGAGCTTCCAAGGTAGCTGTCTTAGGCCGGATTAGAATACTATAAAGCCGGGATTAATGAACTCAGGAACTAGGGAACCAATATCCTTAACCCTGCGATATGATTTTTTGTAAATATCCCTGGTTCAAACATTTTTTTTTTCCGATAATGGGTTACACGGATATAATTTATCGTACAAGATATCAAGTCACCTAGTACCTATAATCTAATTAAAGTATGAGTCACATTTGACCTTCAATACCCAACAAAAACTACAAACAAAAGCTGGTTCAAACATCTTGAATCTAAATATTCATACAATGCACGAAGAGGACCAATTTTTTTCGAAAGAAGAGAGGAAAAAAAACACAGAAAGGAGCTGCGGAAAATAATTAGAAGAAATCAAATTCAAGGTAATTATTTTCCGAGGAGTTTGGACCAGGATTGGGCGCTGCAGAGACTGGAGCAGGTTTCTCACTAGTGGAAGCTACTGGGGCAGTTAAGCGCTCGAAGTCCACCAGTTTTGGAACTTCTGGAGGGCTTGCACAACGGATTAAAGCCCAGTTCACACCTTGGAAGAAAGGGTGTTGTTTGATCTCAGTAGCACCACGTTTATATGCCAGTCTGTGTTGGGGCTCTTTTACTAGTAAGCCACGAATTAAGTCCCTGGCTGAGAAGCTTACTACAGGTGATTCGGGGAATCTTAAAGGCTGACCAACCACGTTAAATAAAGTAGCGCGATTCCCCGAGCCTTTGAAAGGGGTTTTACCAAATAATAACTCGTAAAGAAATATTCCAAACGTCCACCAGTCTACTGCACTTCCGTGTCCTTCGCCTTTGATTATTTCTGGCGCTAAGTATTCATGGGTTCCTACGAACGACATTGATCTTGCACTGGTCGGCTCTGCCATGAGCTCGGGCATTGGACTTATTTGATTTTTAATTTCATTTTTTGTCTTACTCTGTTTCTTGGACTTGCTTGAAAGGAAGCGAGGGCCAAAACATGTTGTCGGAACTACACATGATGGAGTAATGCACGATGTTGGCTCCATGCAAGCAGGCTGAACACAGTATCCTGAATTTCTTCGAAGAGGCTCTGAATCAAAGTTTGCGGATTTCACGAGCGTGGGGCTAACAGTGCATCGTAGGGAGAGGTCAAAGTCAGATAGCATAATGTGCCCATCTTCACGGACAAGGACATTTTCTGGTTTGAGATCGCGGTAGATAATTCCGAGCATATGAAGGTATTCAAGAGCAAGAAGTACTTCAGCAACATAAAACCTGAGTTCAATAATTTCAAAGAAGTTACCGACTATGGATGAAAAAGTTGTACTCAATAATCAAAGCCGATTTAATTCACTCAGTCTTTTAAAGTTTAAATTACTTGTACAGACATTGTAGAATTGTTAACTACCACGATACAAATACTAGCAGAAATAACACAACAGAAAATGCAAAAGACATTTCAATATTACTACATTAATCCCAGAGTCCACAGCAAATAATTAACGATACAACAGGCATTGAAATCTGAAAAACTTCTCACCTATTGGAAATTCTGATAGGAATCACGCCGTCAGGTAGTCTTTGTACAAGAACGATTAATGATATGACCACGAACAAAAAAAAAACACATTTGAGTCAAACATACCAACTTTTAGCCTACACCCGTTTGAATAATATTAAGCAGAAATTAGCCAAATTACCAAATTCATAAGACCACTTACATAATCGAGTTTTTAACACCTAAAGGATTATTGTTACAAATTTAATTAAACTAATTAAACCAATCACCTGTGGATCGGTAATTAGGATTTGATCATTAGATTTCTTACAAATTGTGCTCTTCGCAAGCCTTACAGCAATATACTTACTACTTTATATTCCAAGCGTAAAATAGGAACAATTTATATATCAAGGAAAAAATCTAAATTTTGCATGTTTCACGTAAAGTAAGTTTTGAAGAATGTATCTTACCTTACAGCTTGCTCTGAAAAGTGCTTCCCGGGTTGTCTTTGACGAAGAGTATGTAAATCACCACCAGGACAAAACTCCATCACCAAGCAAGAGAATTTTTCAGTTTCGAAGTGAGTGTACAAACTAGGAAGGAAAGGATGGTCCAAAGATTGCAAAATCTCTCTTTCTGTCTGAGCTCTAAGCAGCTTCTTACGACTAGCTAAGGACCCTTTGTCCATAACTTTCATTGCGAAAAAGCATTTAGTACCACTCAATTCTGAAAGATACACACTCCCAATGTCTCCGCAACCCAACTTCTTTAACAACCTGAAGTGGCTTAATCCCAAAACTCCATCTCTAGCTCGAACAGCTTGAATGGCTTCCCATTTGTGATCGTTCGCTTTATGCGGCTTGTTAACACTACTACTAAAGCTACTACAAGAACTTTCATCACTGACATCACTGCAAGTGCTGCCTCTACACATGCTGCTCTTTCCACTCTCCGCAAAATCAGCGCGGTCACTAGTTTTAGTACTTCCACTAGTTTTAGCATTACCATCACTAACCTTAGCTGAACCTGGTCCTGGACTAACCCCACGCTCGCCCATTTTCTTTTCTTGGTCAATACCAACACCAGAAGACGATATTTTCAAATCTGCAACAGCCAACTTTGCTCCCACGCCATTTGCTAACGACTTCACCGATCCATGTAGATCAGCATTCACATTATCATTCACTTTCACTCCATGCAGCTCAGACGGAAACTGTAACGCTGCTTTAGGTAATGCCACAGGAGTAACAAACTCTGATTTACCAGAAGTAGAACCAAGTACAGGAGACATCCTGCGAGAGCTTCCATCCATCTTTCTTTGCTTATCTGGTGAAGTTCTAGCTGACCGTGAAGCCATTATATCATCCACTTCAATCAATCTAACCACAACAACTTTACCAATTCATCTCCTACCTGATAAACACCACTCAATACCATGCAATTGAATCTGCAACCATAAAACTAACCATGAGTTTCAAACAAAATCCAACGTATCACATGCCCGAAACAAAAGCCACCAACATCACATCAAGTAAGACAACAAATAGTCACCCATATATCAAACCATTCCAGCGGATGAAAACACTGGGACTAATTAAACAAAATCAAGCAAACAAGCAAAACTAAAGATGCCATTTTTCACCTCAAAAAATTAACCAAACTCAATCAGTACACTGAACAGCAACACAATCAATCAAACATAAAGCAACTCGAATGCAATCAGATCAACTAATAAAAAATGATTTTTTTAAATAAAAATCAACACCAGATCTCAAACAGGCAAAAGCAAAGTGACAAACCATAAAAAACCCAGATGCCAAAAAACTGAAATTTAGTGTCTGAAAAACAAAACCCAGAAAGAAAATCTGGAGAAAACACAAGAGCAAGATGAAAATGAAAATGAAATGAAAGAGGGGCAAAGTGGATACCTGGGGGCAGTAGCAGAGAGAGGTTGAAAGATGAG
Source organism: Echeveria elegans (assembly GCA_035048345.1). Taxonomy (NCBI): domain Eukaryota; kingdom Viridiplantae; phylum Streptophyta; class Magnoliopsida; order Saxifragales; family Crassulaceae; genus Echeveria; species Echeveria elegans. Next base: position 8,162 of record JAWWMW010096060.1, read on the forward strand.
ATTTTGATTAGGGTTTTGAAAGCTTTATGCGGAAAGATGGATGGATGGATGGATGGATGGATGGATGGATGGATGGAGAAAAAGGGGAGTTGTGATGTTGTTGTTACATCTGAAATGGTGGAAGGCGGAGATGGAGAGAGAGAAGACGAAAAGGTTTTGGTTTGGGTGTTGAAGTGGGAGTCCAACGAAGGAGACGCAAATGGAGACACTAGTCAATATTTATTTATTTTAATTTTTGTATTTATGAATTTTGTGATTTGTTGTTTGATATTTGTCATGTGATGGTGTCCCAATTAACTTTTACATTTTGATTTTGTGCTCATGACATTTATCATAAATTAACCGATTTGATTATTTCATTTTCAACCGTAACTGAGCTATGCGTATGTAATTACAAGGCAAACACAGTTAGTTTTCTTCAAAATAGAACACAGTTTTCTTCAAAATGGAATTTTTTTCTTATACGAATATATTGTTAAATCTAACTAATAAGATTTAAATATAAATTATTATTATTATTTTTTCGACTCAATTTGATATCTGTTCGGATTAAGATAATTTATCATAAATATATGTGACCATAGAAAAAGGTTCTTGGGAGATAGTAATTTAGGAATGACATGAGAACTTAATCTTAAATTTTGATTAAATCAATGGTTGAGATTAAAATATTTTTTAAATTAAAATAAGAAATATATTAAGACAAAACACTAGTGGTTGAGATTATAAGTTATCATTCTCAACCGTTGAATTGATACAAATCAACGATTAAGATTAAGTTCTTTCGTCCTCAGATAATATACTCGTCCTCATTGAACTTTTCTATGTGACCATATATTCATATGATACATTAGTGATAAAAGAGGTGGATTTTGTCCTCGCGATTTTGGTATATATTTATTTTAAATAGAAGATTATCGATGTAAAAGAAACATGCGTCTATTTTAACTGAATTACAATTTCTTATGATTATAAAAGTAATAAAGAGAATTATCAAACAAACTATAGGATCGATGAAATACAAGAGAGTTCTACGATTTTCCTCTAGCCATGACTATTTTAATTTCTCCTTAGAAATTTTTTCTTTAAAAGAGAAGAGCCGAAAAACGTAAAAAAGATTAAAATACAAATGAAAATGAAAAACACTAGACAAAAAAAATAACAAAAAGCAAACCAGAAACAAAAGTACAAGTAAAAAGCTGAATGAGTTCACAAGAAATGCACCAAAAATCCCAAAAATGAGAACTCTTCTGTCAAGTAAACACTAAACTAAATCAAACAAATCCCAACCTCAAACTCGCACTATAAAATACTTTTATTAAAAACTCTTATTATTTTTAAAAGAAAAGAAGAAAAAACATTTTCCCAGAGAGCATCTTGGATCCTGCAAGGATGTGGGAACATCACATGAACAGCTCACTTAGTGTGTGCTTCTTCTGAAGTGTTGAATCTAAATTTTTGTATAAAACTTGCTGTTCTTCGTCGTAGATCTCCGATTTCTCAGATGCTCGCGAGGGTGTTTAGGCTATTTTTTTTAACTACTGGTTGCTTTGATCCCCATGTGACCGCCGAATGGATGCAATGATTATTCGGGAAAAAACGAAATGGATTGTTACTTGGTTTGTTTCTCTTTATAAAATAATTTACGTTTTATACCGAGAACAGAAAGATTCACGAAGGAGAAATATAAATTCAGTCGCATTAAATGTATAGAGGTTTGGCCAGATCAATGCAAATTTTGATAAAATCATTAATGTTGGTCACGGTCTAGGGTTTAGAGTTTAGTTTGTATTGTCATTTTATTTACTTTCCGAAAAAGAGGGCAATGTGATAAATTGTAGCGGTCAGTGTGGCGAAGGCTTATTCACAGGTGAAGTCAGAAGAAAATATTCAGGTAAAGCTTGTTGTAGCCGTAGTACGCTTCGTTGTCGATGGAAAAAGTTTTGTCGTCCAAGATACGAGAAATGTTGTACTTAGCGCCAGTACATTACAAGAAAAAAAAAAACGAATTTGCTTTCACGAGATTGGACGCAAATTCGGGTAAAGTGGACGCAAATGTCAATATGCGTCCATATAATGTACGCAAATGTTGGACGTTAAATCGTTGGATGCAGATTGAATTTAGCGTCTACGTGGATGCTGATTTATTTGTATTTTAAAAAAAACTATTTACGTAAATATAAATAACAGTGTCCACGCGGACGCTGATTGTTTTTTATTTATAAAAATATTTATGTAATTATAATAATAGCGTTCACATGAACGCTAATTAATACATAATTTTAATAAAAATATTTACGTTAATAAAAATATATATACTAAATATAAATAAAAAAATTAATATAAACATTTGAAAATAAAATATATTTACAAACATTTTTTTACATAAAAGCATCTATTCTAATCCTCCATCCTTTAGCGGGGCTGCTCGTCATCTGAGCCATGAAAGCCTTCATCCTTTTGTGGAACTCCCGTAACTCCTCTCATCTCGAATCTGCTGCATCTCCTGTGTCAGCTGGTCATTGTGGCGCTCCAGCCAGACCGGTCGAGCGGCCTCGCGCCGGGCAGTCGATAGCTGCTGACTGAAGAAGTCAAGTGCTGCTCCACCAACTACGAAAACTACACCGTCCGGGCCAACCCCGCCAACAGACTCGAAGTACGCATCGCAAGAATCCTGAAACGACAGCAACGTCTTAGTTTGGTTGCTCCTCTGGGTGAGGATCTCCTGAGTCTGCTCCTAATTCATGTTAAATAATTATTAAATAATGAATAATAACCAAAAAGTAATTGGATGGAAATTATTTAAGGTTACGCAACTGACCGCTATCTCCTACGAACGATGATCCACTAACTGAGTACGCTTGAGTGTGGACCATCAACTCGTGAGGCGTGACTGACCTCCCGAGCTGGGCTTTCTATAAATAAAATAAAATGTTAAATAGTTAAATAAATTCAACGTTTCTAATTGAATGGAAACTATATATTTAATTGATACATACCATGCGACGCTGGTTCTCGGCCATGGATATGGACCTCGAGGTGTGCAGCGGCGGCCGAACATACCGATTTGCCTTCTACCGCTGTCGCATTGTCTTGTACTCAGGCGTACTCCATTGCGGCATCCACCGGTCTCATGTAGAATCATCTATCCAAGTTGGCTT
>JAWWMW010096135.1:0-21418 GCA_035048345.1 Echeveria elegans
ATGTTCTTTGAGAAGATATCGGAATCCACTATACAAAAAATATGTGTTTTATGTATAATTAATAAATGTAAATAATTTTATAATCAAACATAAATTGTCAATTTTACCCTTCATTAATGATATTATGGTAATTTATTTAGTTTCTTCCCCAAATTTGCAGATGTGTACGACGCGAATGAGGATGAGAATTGAGTAGAAGGAAAGATGGGGAGTTTGGGCACTGGAATCGCGAGAAATTGATTGAATTTGGAGAAAAAATAGCGTCTATCCACTTTCCGTCGGGACGACGGATAAAATGCTAGTAAGAAATAATTACACTTAAATGCATGTATAATATACAAAATTACAGTTAACACGACATGTATAATATAATTTTGCAATTAACCACTTTTATAACATCAAAAATTTGCAATAAAGCACCTCATTCGTATAAAATCACATTTACACAGTTTAACTCAACAATGATGAATCTTTCTTAAAATTTTCAACAATGTTGGGCCTCTACAATTCAATTTCATCCTACAAATTTGAAAATTTAGTACATACTTGACAATTTGAGTAAATTTAGAAGTGTTTAATTGAAATTATTTGATTTTATACAGGTGATTTTATGTAATATTTTGTTATACAGTTGGTTAACTGAACAGTCTGATATTATAAATGTGATTTTATATAAATTTTTGTGTGTAATTTTGTATATTATATGGGCAATTTTGTGTAACTAACACTTTTAATAATTAGTAATGCTCACAATAATAATATTTTAATGAGTGAAACCTTTTATTCTTGAAAAGAGTCAATTTGATGACATGTAATAGTCTGATTTGTGGGTGTTGAGTGAAGAAAAGGGTGAGTGAGTTCACATTTGTAAAAATTTATGCTCCTTATCATAACATTCATATTTTATAATCTACATAACTCAACAATAGTACAATACATTACATATCACTTTTAGTTTTATGGTGTACCTCGCTTAGTTCATTTGTTTCTTATTAGGGTTTATTACAGAAAAAAAGTATTATGATAGGCCGTTTTGCAAATAAAGAGCATTATAATTGAAAATTACAAAAAATAGTATTAAAAGTATTTTGTTAATAAAAAATACATAATCGCCTTTAATTAACTTTAACAAAATCATTAAAAAATATCAAAAAAACTTAATTTTTTTCAAAACTTCATTAAATAAAAAAGTAAAATCCACTCATTTAGTATCACTTTTGATAAACAAAATTATGCCTCAAGAAGATTTTTTTTATAAAGTTAATTTAATATTTCAAATATTTACCAAAATGTTGCATATAATTTTATCAAGAATATACAAAAAATTTGAATAATTTGAAATTATTTTTTGAATGTCTATGAATTTTAACAATTTTTTGTAATATTTTTTGTTATTTTTATTAAATGTTTATATGAATATTATTAGAAATTCAAATTTTTGAAACATTTATATTTAAAAATAACAAACAAAAATTTAAAAAAATTCCTTAAAATTTAGAGACATACAAAAACATAATGGTAATATATTCAAAATTTTTGTTATATTTTTTATTAAAATTTTGTATTACATTTTTGTAAATTTTGAAATATCAAATTAAATTTATGCAAAACTATTATTGAGGCATAATTCTGTTTATCAAAAGTGATATTAAATGAGTGAATTTTAATTATTTATTTAATGAATTTTTAAAATTTTAAAGTTTTTTTGATATTTTAATAATTTTTTAAAGTTAATTAAATGCGATTACCTATTTTATATTATTTTTCTGCAATAAACCCTTCTTATTAACCAAAATTATTAGTTTAATGTATATTTTAATTATCCACCTTATGTTTGAAAAATCCGTTAAGCCAATATATGATTTAAAGATTATGATAAAATATATATTAAAATGATGCTGGCGGTGAAATTAAGGTCATGTCGGTTCTTTAAGTTTCGAAGCAAGAACATTGAATTGACGCCATCATCAACACAGTACGGTGTTGCAAGTGCACAACATGAAGGACATTCGATCCAAGCATTACAGTTCCATTTTCTCGAAGTGTCATGATTTTGCCTGTAGTCAAAAAATACTTCGCCTTGCCCAAAGTTGAGACTTCTGCTCGAACTGTGTCCCAAGAGCTTCAAAAATCACTTACATCGAAGTGAGGTTTATATAATTCTATCACCAATATTTCCGAACCAAAGCATAAAAAAAAAGCTCGCCAGAAACTGAGGCTAATCCCATTAATAGTTTCAAATCATAATAATCTTAGTCCCGTTTGGTTACAGGAAAAATAAGAGAAAAAAATTAAAAATAAATTGAGTGAAAATGAATATATGTATTTGGTTGTAAGGAAAAAAGTAAAAAAATATGGTATATCTTTTTCAAATAGAAAATTATTTTTTTAAAAATTTTCCTTTTCATACTTTTTTTCCGCAAACAAACGGAGCCTTACGCCCCGTTTGGTTGCGGGGAAAAAGAAGAGAAAAGGAAAAATTAAAATTTTTTTTAGTGAAAATGAAATGTGTGTTTGGTTGTAAGGAAAAAAATAAAAAATATAGACAAAATGAGATAGAATTTTCCTTACCATTTTCCCATAAAAAAATTATTTTTCTTTAAATTTTCATTTTCACACTTTTTTTTCCGCTAACAAACGGAGCCTTAAGAATCTCCCTAAATGATTTCATGTATTTTCCGCATTAAACCGAAATCGTGCCATTAGAATTATCTCACCCAAATATTCACTCAGGATAAATCTCTAAGTAACAAATCAACCAATAATTACGTAACCTAATCATCCCGAAAACCCAATTATCAACAAAAATTGATAGTCGTCAAAAAAAAAAAAATCAGCAACATAATCGTTGGGTTTATTAATTTAATTTAATATTTTTTCTTAACAAGATCATAAGTTATCGCTGAAGCATCCAAAACAAACTCCACAACAACAACAAACAACTCCTTAGAGACGCTGTCGCTCGCTCTAATCTATCATCTTACCGCAATCGTCAAAACCCTAGAAATTCACACCAACGCGAATCGTACCCTAAATTACAATCGGTGCATTACTCACGCCGCCGCATTTGCCACCTGATTTCGCTTCTCAGGCGGTTACGTAACGGAACGGTTAGGGTTTCCGTACTATTTGATCTTTGTTTATCTCCAAGGACTCGATACTTACGTGACTTTCTGATTTATTTGTTTTTTCTTTTTTTTATTATTAGTTTTAGATTTTTGTGTTAGTGGTGTGGTGTGGTTTCTGGCGGGGTGTTGGTTGGAATTGGGGCTGTGGTGGGTTGAGGAAACCCTAGATAGTATGGATTAGGGTTAGTGTTTGATTTGATTGTGTTTTTTTGGTTTGAATTAGTTGAGTTGGTTTCATTCTGTTAAGGTACAACTGATTGTTGATGAAAAAAAAGCTGTAGATATTTAGTGATTTCTGTAGCGGCTTATGAGCCTCTGACTTATAGTCTGTGAGAGGAATTGCGGCCGGTCTCAGTGTCAGCGGGAATCAGGTAGTCATATAGGAAGATTGCGGGAGTAGATTGGGGAGAAAGAAAGTTATTTGTCTTTCCCCCTCTTACTGATTATGTGCGGTTTTCATTATGGGAAGTAGTGAACCCAGTTTAGTCCCTGAATGGCTAAGAAGTAATGGGCATGGTAGTAGTGGAAGCAGTGCAGCTAATCATTTTGCGTCAACTAATTCTCATTCAGGTCAGTGTCTATTGTGACTGTTATTCCCGACGTTAAGTGGCAATTAGTTTTTTTGCGGTACTCAAATTTGTTTTCTTTTCCAATTTATAATCTTGCAGATGCGTCATTAATAGGAAATTCACCTAGAAACAGATTATCTGGGACAAATACTGAAATTGATAACCCTCATGCACTATTGGAACGATCCTCTTCTATTAATTATAGGAGGAGTTCCAGCAGTAATGGCTCATCTAAGCATCCGTACAGCAGCTTTAGCAGAAGCCACAGAGACAAGGAGCGTGAAAAGGAGAAGTCAGGTTTTGGGGATTTCTGGGAACGTGACAGTTGCGGACCTCTGGGTAAGGACTCATTGAGGCGCACTCATTCAATGACATCGAGAAATCAGAGTGACTCATTGCCTCGTAGAGTTGCATCAGATCCTAAAAAAATTGAGATTAGCAATCACCTACTAAGAAATGATCTGGTTTCTGGTGATAAGTCTGTCGGTACAATGCCAAGGGTGTCATTTGAAAAAGATTTTCCATCTTTGGGAGCTGACGAAAAACAAGTGCTAAATGTAGTAAGATTTGCGTCCCCAGGTTTGCCCATCGGTAGCTCAGCTTTGGTTGGGGAAGGATGGTCGGCTTTGGCTGAGGTTCCAGTTGTTATTGGAAGTAATAGTAGTGCACAATCTATTCAGCAACCTCTTTCCACTTCAGTCATTTCGAGTACCAATTCTGGTAGTGCAAATGCTGTTTCTGGAGCTTCAAAAACTGCATCTGGTACTTCGAGTGCTTCTTCTGGGGCTCAAAAGACTTCTGGTCCTTTGGGTTCCCCATCTGCTTTAAATATGGCTGAAGCCCTTGTTCAGTCTCCATCTGTTTCTCGTACTGCCCCACAGGTAGCCTCAAAGTTTCTATAGTATAATTTCTTGTCATGTTTGCTTGTAGATGTTGATCTTACTTGAGATCTGTCATTGCAGTTATCAGTTGAAACTCAAAGACTTGAGCAAATGGCTATAAAGAAAGTTAGGCAATTAATTCCTATGACGCCAGCAATGCCCAAGGTAGGAATAGTCCATTTTTGATCTTCTAGCCTTTGAATGCCCTCTTACAAATTATGTCAGAGAATCTGCATTTTGATAATCGTTATAACCCATTATTACGTTTAAATTAGGTGTTTTTACTGTAAACCACCCATAAATACACATATTTTCAAGGAACCACCTTTAAATATTTTTTTTGCCACGAACCACCGATAAAAACACACTTGTTTCCCACAACCACCTCTTTCCCAAAAGCCACTCTTTTGCCTTTATTTTATTTTAAAAACTCATAAAAAATACCAAAAAAACAAAAAAAATTCAAAACTTCATAATACAAATATGCAAAAGCCACCCATTTAATGTCGTTTTTAGTAAAAAAAATTATGCATTAAGAATATATTTGTATACATTTAAATTGATATTTCAAAATTTTATCAACATTTAGCACAAAAATTTATCCAAAATATAACAAAATTGTTGAATAGTTTGAAATTATGTTTTTTAACGTATATGAATTTTAACGATTTTTGTTTTGTTATTTTTAAATATAAATGTATCACAAAACTTGAATTTTCCGGAATATTTCATATAAAAAATTAATAAAAATGTTTTTTTTTTTTTAAAAAAAATCGTTATGTTCAAAACATAATTTCAAACTATTCAACAATTTTGTTATATTTTGGATAAATTTTTGTGCTAAATGTTGGTAAATTTTTGAAATATCAATCTAAATTTATACAAACATATTCTTAAGGCATATTTTATTTATTAAAAATGACACTAAATGGGTGGCTTTTGCATATTTGTTTTATGAAGTTTTGATATTTTTATGAGTTTTTAAATAAATTAAAAGGCAAAAGATTGGCTTTTGGGAAAGGGGTGGTTGAGGGAAACAAGTGTGTAATAAATGAGTGGTTTGTGGCAATTTTTTTTAAAGGTGGTTCATGGAAAATATTTGATTTTATGGGTGGTTTACAGCAAAAAAACCCTTTAAATTATTAGATAATAATGATTTTTAGTGTTCTATTTTCACATGGAAGTGTGCTGCGAGTCTTACTAGACCTGTTTCGGACTTGGTGGTAGTTCTTATATTATTCGTGAGTGCCGAGTGTGTGTTTGCAATGTTAGAAGATAAGAATTGCCAACGTGCTTGCTGGATTTAGTTCAAACTTTACAGTTGCAGGACTATCAAATATTATTCTTGTGTTCATCATTGATGATTCATGAATTTTATGCTGTGCTTCGACTCTTATTAACCCAATGCCTTGTTCAAAGCATGCTTTGAATTCTTCTGATAAGCTTAAGCTAAAGTCAAGTGCTAGAGTTGGTGAGATAACTGGAGCTACCAAGGTTGGGCAGAAACTGTCATCATCCTCTCTGAATGGTGTAGGGCAATCACCTCGTAGTGGGCCTGTCACATCTGATGCTTCCAAGCAATCACATGGCAGTAAATTATTTGTTCTCAAGCCGCCCTGGGAGAATAGTTCATCTTCTACTTCAGAAGATGCAGCCAATCTTGAAAATGTGGGTGCTGGTATTAGGGTACCAAATAATTTGCATGCGACCCCTTCCTCGTCTTCTGCTTCTGCTACTGCTAAAAGCACAAACATTTCAAGAGCTTCCATCTTGGAGCGTAAAGCAGGTGTTTCTTCTTTGGGCCTGACGTCCTCTGTTGAAAAGCGACCATTATCTTCCTCTGCTCAAAGCCGGAGTGATTTTTTCAATTCTGTGAGAAAGAAAACTCTAATGACTACTGCAGTTACATCAGACACGGACACGGATAGCTGTATACAGTCCCCATCTGAAGAGAAGCCATGTAAATTGTTAAAAGAGATGATATCTACAAGCCATCAGGGAAATGAAAATGGTACTTCAGTCAGCAAGGATGATCCCAGCAGTGAAGTTCTCAAGTCCTTGAATGGAGAAAAGAGCTCGATTCTAGGTGCAGAAGATACTCCGAATGAAGAAGAGGCTGCGCTCCTCCGTTCTCTTGGATGGGAAGAATTTGGTGAGGAGGGGGAACTGACAGAAGAAGAGATAAATGACTTCTTACGAGTGGTAATAACATATCATGTCTTGCCTCGTCTAGATGTCCTAAGTATATACTTCATGAGTTTTTCGGTATTTTTCTTCACATCTGATAGCTCTATATTAAACCTATTACTGGTGCCGAATCACAAAATTTTGAATCTGTTGGATAGAAATCGGTCAATCATGCTGAAACAAACTAACGAAAGCGAAGGAAAATAACATGAGGTTATTGGCATATGCTAGTGGTTAAAAGTGCCAATTAAGGCATATTTGTTCGACATTGTGCCTGTGCCTGTGCCAATTAAGGCATAATCCAGCATGCCTGCTTTTTGTCCCTGTGCAGGCTATGAAATTGAGGCCTTCGCTAGATCTATCTTCATTGCTGAAAGATTCTCGTGGAAGTGGACAGTAGTGTTGGTGAATCATCAGCAAGATCGAGCTCTGGATGCAGCTCTCAAGTCAAGTCAATATGCCTCCACTGGTGCATGCCTGATATGGAATTCTCAAAGTTTTGCTGGCAGTTTTTTGGTTTTTTATTCTCCTTACATGTTATGGTCCTGGAGAAAAGCTGATCCGAAAAGATGAATAGCTTTATTGTAGGACGCTTCAGTTTGCAACACGGTGCAATAAAAAGTTCTGAATATAGCTCCAGCCTGAGTGCCTCTTTGGTGTTGGTTCTTCTAGGTTTTGGGGTCAGCAGCATAGAAGTGAGATACTGAAACAGTGTTTTAGCAGCGGTTGCTTTTTGCACTTAAATGTCCTTTTTTTTTTAAAAATCGTCGAAAAGGTTCCAATGTTTTACATTTTTAAAAGCTTTTTTCCGGGCAGTGAGTTCAGGTTTTAGTGCAAGGAGATAACAGTGCCTAGAGGCTTTGAGGAGCAACCCATACCAGGAAAAATCATATCATTGGGCAGTGCATTAGCCTATGTATGCCATCATTTACGGTTACATTTACATCGATTTGGTCATCAAGTTTTTTAATCTGGTGACAACATAAATGATACTCCGTAAGTAAACAAAGAACTCATTTAGAGACGGAGGTCGTAACTAAAGTAAGTATTCCATTACTATGAATAAATCCGTATTAGATTTCACATAACCCAATAGGTAGCGTCGTATATAAAATAATAAAAATTAATTATCCACAGAAATCGACACGCAATAGAAAATCAAAATTTCCGAAAAAGAACCGCAATCAAAATAAGCAGCATAATTAACAAAAACTGCTAACGGGAAAAGGACATGATGCTACGAGTAGGTCTGCCAGCTGGATCATCCGGACTCCCATCCATTTAAAACAAGACACGTGTAAACCTACACCAGCATTGCAAGCTAAAATATCCCTCGTCTGCCTGCAAACGCGAATCTCTCTCATTCATCAAATATCTTGACTTTTTTCTGTTTTTTATTTAAAATTTTTCCTCGTTTTATCCTCGGATCTGAAATCGAACAAATACAAATTCCAAGCAAACCCTAACGGGCCGCTGCCCTCGTCTTCTCTACACATGCCGTTGTTTAATTTTGTAGTCTGAATTCGAGATTTGGAATTACGGTTTGGGGCTTTTTTTTTTCTTTCAATTTTTTCGATTTTAGGGTTAGGGTTCCGGGGATGGAACAATTTGGGGCTTTTGACCGACGCTTAGGGGTATGATGCGTGGATGTCCTGAGGGTGCTTCTGGTATGGAAAAACTGCCGGATTCGGTGTCTAGGGTTACGGCGAGTTTACAGGCGAGGGAGTCGGATGGTGGTGATGTTGTTGACCTCTTTTCTCAGGCTATGAAAGTGTTGACTGAGCGTTCACCTTATGATAATGATGCGAGTGAGAAGGATGGTGGTGGTCAGGGAGTGAGTGTTTTGCCTGCTCAGCTGGTGGGATTGTTAGCTAAGCATACTGACAGTAGGAGGCATAAGAATAAGAAGTTGAGTTCTGGTGTTGAGAGTAAGAAGAAGTCTTCCAGTAGGCGGCATCGTGGGCTCAACATTTGGATCGAAACTGAGGTGTATTTTAAGGAATTGAAGTTGTCAGACATAGAATCTTTGTTTGAGCTATCCAGATTTCTTACTTCTGATTGTATGAAGTATTTATCTATTCCGGAAATTGGAGATGCAGCTGTCAGAAATGGTGTGTTTAGTGCTAATTCCGTGGCCGCCACTGCTGCCCCGTCTGGTGCTGAGGAGACGTCTGTTTTTGGAAATGTTGCTTCCAGGAGTGACGAAGAAATGGTTTCTGCTCGGATTCACTGTGATAGTGTTGCAGCTGCTGATAGGAATTGTGATGTGATGGTTTCTGTTGGTGTTTCATATGATAGTGTAGCTGCTAGTGGTAGAAGTGGTGAGGATATTATTCCTTGTGACAGTGTTACCAATACTGGTAGGAGTGAGGATGAAATGATTTCCATTGGGGTTTGCGGTGACATCAGGGTTCCCGGTACTGGACGTGGAGATGAGATGGTAATTGATGATGAGAAAGTAGTGAAAACAGAGACGAAAAAGGAGGTAGAGCAGGAAGCAGGAAATGATGCTTATTCTGTTGAACAGAAGTGTTCGTCTCCGCTCTCGTCTCCCGGGTCATCTTTGAGCGTTGAGTGGGTGTTAGGGTCCAAGAACAAGATTCTGCTAGCATCAGAACGCCCTTCTAAAAAGAGAAAGCTTTTAGGTGAGAATGCTGGTTTGGCAAAACTTATTGTTAGTCAGCCGTCTGAAGGAAATCCAAATTTATGCCACATTTGCAGCCAGGGAGATAACAGATCTGAACCGTCCAACCGATTGATATTATGTAGTGCCTGTAGTGTTGCAGTTCACAGAAAATGCTATGGCATTGAGGAAGATGACATTGTTGAGTCTGGCTGGTTGTGCTCTTGGTGCAAGCATATGAATGGCTCTGTGGAGGTTTCAGGGAGAAATATGAACGGTGATAGCTATCCTTGCTTGTTATGTCCAAAGCAGGGAGGCGCTTTGAAACCCCTGAAAACAAATAAGGCTGGGGATCTTGCCGCTGTTAAGTTTGCTCACTTATTTTGCAGTCAGTGGATGCCGGAGGTTTTCGTGGAAGATACGAAGCGGATGGAGCCAATCATGAATGTGGACGGCATACAGGAAACTAGGAAAAAGCTGATATGCAGCATATGCAAGGTGAAATATGGAGCTTGTGTACGATGCAGTAATGGTATGTCACATGAGTTGCATTTTTCGGTCTGTCTTGATATTGACAATGAAGTATTTCACCTGGGCATTATTTTGTTAAGCGCACTAGTTGAATCCTCCTTGTTTATTTTAAATAGGATTGAAACTATTATGTTTATTTTTCAAAAAATAATTCTACTTCAATTTATAAACTTAACTTGAATTGGCTTTCGCTGTTTATCATGTTACTAATCGTATCACATCGAATCCATGATTTTCAATTAAAAATCCTGTTAATTACAGCCAAAGTGTTGGCTTGTACAAGATCTCCATTTACATTTTAACTGAGACCATTTTTGCTGAAGTTTCAATCAACAATGGAAGAAATACTAACCAGCTGTGGACTAGCTAGCCTTCCCATGTTTGGATTTGTTTCTGAACTATCCCCATGAATGGGTTACATTCAAACTGACACCCTCAGGCTTAGATTGTTTCCATATTTTTTTATATTTTTACATCTGAATTTTTGAAACCACGGGCACCTTCTTTGTTACTTGTCAAGTTCCCCTTGTTAGGGTTGAATACATGAGTAAATAACCTCTCACTGGCTGTTTTTCAGGGACTTGCAGAATTTCATTTCATCCTATTTGTGCAAGAGAGGCCAGCAATAGGACAGAGATCTGGGGAAAGGCGGGTAGCAGTGATGTAGGTTCTACACTCTTGTTACTTTGAATTGTAGCAGTTTCATGCAGTTCATCATTCGGATTTGTCATTGGAGCTTTAGTTATTGTAGGATTACTTGCGTAAAAAGGTTTCTTTTTATATATGTATACGAAGATTACTAAGATTTTCTGACCGTAGGTTGTACTGTCACTTTGATTAAACATGATATCTTGAGTTGTGTTACTATGTTATCTGATTTTGAAGCTCTCATATGTTTACAAACTTCATATGGTTGTGTGTAGGTTGAGTTGCGTGCATTTTGCTCCAAACACTCAGATATTCCAGCTTGTAGTGAACATATTCATCAAGTAAATTCTCCTTCAACAATTGGAGGTGACACATCTCAGGCCGCCACTTCATCTGAAGCCCTACAAAATGGACATAATGAATCACAATTTGGGCGCAAATGTGGAGACTTTAGTGATACACGACTAGAAATACCCGGTAATTCACTGAAGCTAAATGGTGAATTGGTCGATGTGGACATACAGAATGGTGGGTTTGTCATGAATCGGAAACCAGAAAAATGTAATTCTGAACCTAGTGTATGTGCTGAGGCTGTCAAGAATAATCAGGCCAATAGTGTCAAACCGTCTGTTGGGTTCCTTTTAAAAAAGGTACCTAAGCAAGTTATTGATTGCAAAGTAAAATTCATCTTCAATTCCGTTTTAACTTCTTAAATAATTGCTTCCCAGTTAATTGATCAAGGAAAAGTTGATAAGGACGAAGTTGCTTTGGATATGGGGATGCTACCTGATTCATTGGTTGCGGCAGTTGGTGTAATAAAATACTTTAGTAAATCCTTGTTTCTTTTCAGAAAGTTGAGGACAGTATTTTGTTTTTATTATTTGTCTGCATTTCTCTTGGATAATAGCATTATGATGTGTCATTCATTCTCCGTTGCAGAGTGGGATGTTGACCACAGAGTCGCAAAAGAAAGCAATCAGCTGGCTCAAAACTCATGCCTATCTTGGCGGTTTAGATAAAAATGTCCGAGTCAAAATAAAATCTTTGGTAGGCTCCGCTAAGGCTGATGTTTTGTCCGATGAGTCATTGTGCTTCGTTTAATAGGTCACTGTAATGAAAGGAATATGGAAGTTGATAAAAGTTGTTTTGCATTGAAGGATAAGCTTGATAAAGAAGCATTGGTTTTGGAAACGCAAGTCAAGAGTAATGCCTTGGAACTGAATGGTTACTCTAATCAGTCGCATGATCCTATCAAGAAGGTACTACGGCAGTCGTCAGATGTTTTCAACCTAAATGTTTTATGTATAACATTGATATGATATTAGCAAGCAGCTCTTAAATTTGTTTTACCATTTCTGTGGTAAAAAGATGTAGTACATACAGGATGACAGCAGTAACTTGGATATTTTTCCGCTTTGAACTATGATTACCATGCTTGGCTTGTAGCTAGGAATTCTGTAAAGTCATGAGCTTATAACAGTATAACTATATGAATCTTGTTCATTTCAAGTGAACTAAATTTTTAGGGTTTGGCAAATGTTCTCTTAGGTTTTACAATAATAACCTTTACGAACTGTCAGAACTGAGTTTAAAATGACAAAAGCTTGCACAATTTGTGTGCTGTATCAATAGTACTAACATAATCTCGAATAATTTATGCGTTTCAATTTCTTCTCTGCTTTTTTGTTGCAAAAGTATCAGAGTTGTATTGATGTTGTTTATATAAGTCAAAGTAAATATAATTGAATTAACTTTGTAAAGCAAGTGGCATATGTCATGTCTTGTTCCAGTTAATAATAATCATTATTCTGCTAATTGCTAACACATCTTTTTGAGCTGCAGGACTTTCGTGATTCTACATCAAATTCATCTGTGATGGCACCGCACACTAACAACAGAGGTGTGCAATTTCTTTAAATGTCCCAAGATTGTCCTGCATGAATGGAATTGTTTTACAAGGAAATCTCGATACGCAGGGATCTTGCTATCAGAACACATGTTTGTGGATGTCTTTTAATGAATACATTTTGAAGTTACTTTTTACTTTGACAGTTACTGAAGATGATAATCCCTCTCTTCCAAATGATTTGCGGTAAGTTTGTACTCTTTGGAACTTTAGGCGCATATATTATATGAGTCTTCATTTTTTGTCACCTATTGCATACTTTAGCGATTCGGCACTTTAGCTGCAACTTAATACTAGCAATTTCTTATTCATGAGAGGTAGTTTGTTCAATTCTTGGAACTGTTTATTAATCATTTTTTGATCTAGGTTAACCAAGGAAGGCCAACCATATGTTCATTGGTCTGTATATGAGAAATTGATGCAGCTGAATAATCAAATTCCTTTTTCTGCAGACTGTGAACTTGATGGTAAATGTTCCTTACTTAATGTCAGTTTCATTCTAAAAGGAGATGCTAATCTCATTAGTTGATCAGGTTGTAGGCTGAAAAATGTGGCTAGACTTGACTTATCCCCAAGAGATGCTATATTCCCAAATCGCGACGCAAAGAATACAGCGTATAGCAATGCATTTTCTAACAGCAGTCATGAGTTAGAACAGTTGAGTAAAGCCAAGGCACTAGGGATTTTTGATATGGCTTCAGAGGATGAGTTGGAAGGGGAGCTTGTCTACTTTCAGCATAGATTGCTTGGCACTAAATTGAAAAGAAAACATTTCAGTGGTATAGTTCCTTACTTGGATTATCAGTTATCTGCAAGATTAGTCAGCTCTGTTCAGTTATCCTATAGAATTCAACGTAGTTACTTGAACGATAAGTCATGGAATATCATTATTTCATTATAGATGGGTTAATCTCCAAGGCTGTAAAGAGTCTACCTTTGCAAATAGACTTTGTACGTGGCCAACTATGGGATTCCTTGTTTGTAAATAAGTATCTCGCTGAAGTCCGAGAAGCAAAGAAGCAGGGTAGGAAAGAGAAAAGACACAAAGAAGCTCAGGCAGTGCTAGCTGCTGCAACTGCCGCTGCCGCGTCATCATCTCGGATCTCAGCATTCAGGAAAGATGAACTTGATGAGCCATCTTCTCAGGAGGTTGGAATATTCTCGTTCATTAATTTGGTGGCTTATGCTCTGATGCTATAATAATTTATATTTTTTAATATCTCGAATGCTACAGAACCCATTTAAGTCAAGTCACATGTTGAGAGCTAGTTCACAATCTCACCTTATGCCTCGTCCTAAAGAGATGGTTTCAAGGGTTCCTGTGCCTAATGTTACGCCTGAGAAACAAGATTCTTTACAGTCCTGTTCGGAGTTAATCAAGGAGATCATCAGATCATGTGATGTTTGTCTTCGTCAAGAAACGATACTGAACTCCATACTGATCTGTTCCATCTGCAAGGTTCAGTCTTGTCTAGTATAATAGTTTAATTTTATTTTTATGTGCTGATTCTCCGAGCAGCTATTGTACTATTGCAGGTTGCTGTTCATTTAGACTGTTATCGTTCTGTAAAGGATTTTACGGGGCCATGGAAATGTGAATTATGTGAGGATACAGTATCTGGATTCTCCCAACCCGTAGGGCAGAGTCCATGGGGAAAATATGTACCTAGTACAGAATGTGTTGTTTGTGGTGGGACTGTTGGGGCTTTCAGAAAGTCTGTTGATGGTCAGTGGATTCATGCATTCTGTGCTGAGGTAATACATTTTCGGCTTTTTGTTTATTTGTGGATGGCAGGCGCTTTGAATTAACCCTCTATCATTTAATTTCTTTTGATTTTGTAGTGGACTCTGCAATCAGCCTTCAGAAGAGGGCAGACTGATCCTATTGAGGGATTGGTATGTGTTTTACTCAGATATTGATAAATTTTCACAACCTTCTCAAAATGTCAATTCAACACAACTGTTTTTTGTTGATTGGTAGCACTTCAAAAACATTCATGGTCCTGCTTGACTTCGCATAAATTAACTTGCTCGCCCTTTGTAAGACTATTGCCTTATATCATGGTTTTATGGTACATTTAGGAATCAATACCAAAGGGAAATGATGCTTGCTGTGTTTGCCGATTAAAGAAGGGTGTGTGTCTGAAAGTAAGCATGTGGTCAAATTTCATTTTCCTGTGCTGTGATCAAGAGCTTTTTTCATCAATTCACCGAGTTATTCTTTTCGTTTTTGCTTTCAGTGTCACTTTGGCCATTGTCAGAGTACCTTTCATCCTTCTTGTGCTAGAAATGCGGGCTTCTACATGAACAACAAATTGATTGGCAGCAAGGTTCAGCATAAGGCTTATTGTGGAAAACATAGTTCTGATCAAAGAGCAAAGGTGAATATTTTTAACTTTAGGGTGGATCATGGGATTGTCCATAAGAGTGACCAGGGCTATATTGTTGGTCATAGACTGTAGTAACTCGTAGCCTCTATACATTACTATCTACTAATATGTTTTCCCTTACAATGCGGCAGGATGAAAACCAGAAACATGGGACAGATGAGCTTAAAAGTGTCAAACAATTTAGAGTAAGTGCACACCCTGAATCTTCACTCATTCTCACTCTTTAGGTTGTGTTTAAACGATCTCTTCTTATACCAACTTCATTTTAGGTTGTACGTCTCATTACTTGAAGTTTCCACTGACTTGTGTCATTTGTGTTGCATAATGAGTGCTATGTACCATCATTATAAACTGAATAATAAACCGAGTCCTCTACTGTAAATGTTGTGTGGTTAAGTTTTATTAGGTGATGCTCAGTCCTCTCATGTGAGCTTTTAGAGCAGGTTTTGCTAGGCGCCATATTCATTTGTATGTAACGGTCCCTAGGGTTCTATCCGTTTGTTGCATTTTGATTTGAAACTTTTGATGCTGCAGGTTGAGCTCGAGAGACTACGGCTTCTTTGTGAGCGAACTGTTAAAAGAGAAAAACTTAAGGTAACATTGTCTCAGTTATTTATATATTTGAATAGGCATGATCTATTGTTTACTTAAATAGCCTCATTGCATCTTCATTGGCATTGCTATTTTCAGAGGGATTTGCTTATTTGCTCCCATGATATTCTGGCTTCCAAAAGGGATTCTGTTGCTTTTTCTGCATTACTACGCAGTCCATATTTCCATCCTGGTATTAGTTCAGATTCCGCAACTAATTCCCTTTATAATTCGGATAGTGAAGCAATCCAAAAATCGGATGATGTGACAGTGGACAGCACTTCATCTGTAAAAAAACCACCAAGTCATGCTGGTTCAGTGGAAAATGACCGTAAGACGGATGATAGTTCAACTTCACAGCTTGTTTTTTCTCGCAAGCATACACAGAGAGTGCCTTTTGCAGGGAAGAAAATCCCCAATAGAACTTTATCCATATCGCGAAATCTATCTGATGGAAGTGCCAATAGGTTAAAATTCAAAAAGGTACGATCTCATCTTCCCTGACATTCGGCATTTAACTAGATGAACACCATCTGAACCTCCTGCAAATATACAGTTACCAGAAACGTTCGACAAAGAAGTTGTCATTTGTACAGATCAAGCATCCATGAAAAACCAAAGACTTCCCAAGGGCTTGGGTTTGGTTGATGTACCTGTGGGGTGCCTGATGGATGATAGGCCTGGCAACCAAGATACTACAGTCTCTCACATGACTTAAGATGGCGATGGATGAGGCAGCCGGATCTGCTTTATCTCTCATATGCTTTACACTGGCCAATGAAGGATACTTATCCTAAAAAGGAAAAAAGTATGACATTGTGTTATGTGACATTATCGGAAGTCCTGCACAACTTATATTCAGATGCCCCTGAGTCATTATGAGATGAGAAGATTTTGAAAAGCCATTGTTGCTTTGCTTGTGCACGCCTTCTCAGCGTGATTGATGAGGGAGTTTAATCTCCAAGGCGAAGCGCACTTTTGAGTAAGTGAGCGCATGTATGAGAGGCTGGAATCAAGCAAATATTGAATGATCTTCATCATCATATAAACTGTAAGCTAGCAAGTAGAGCCTCTGAGCCACTCGCAATCTGTTGTAAAGAGTTATCGGTGTATATAGATAGTTTATAGAGTTCTCCATGTTTTACTAGGATAGTGATAGATATTGTTTTAGTGAAGAAAATAAAATGTTTGCATTGATACATCATTGTAACTTACTCTTACCGCAGGCCTTCCCACGTCTTTTGAAATAAATTAGTTTTTCAATTTGGCGTCCGACTACAAGAAATTGAAATGAATTAATTATTCGGTAACGACTTGATACACCTGATTAACTTAAAAGTTTGGCGAATTGCAATCTATGGAAGGTTTGACTGGATGGTTCAGCAATATTTACATGGAGCTGTAGCAAAGACATGTAAATTACATCTGAATGCTTGAAAGGAGAACTGGTTACAACACTGTCACACAAGTAGTCTGTGCGTGCATCCATTGCAAAGTTCATTGTGAAACATAAGCTCTCTTGTGAAGTGTTCGCTCTACGAATAAAACGTATCAAACGAACCAGTTATCAACTGAACAGATATAAGCATGAGATGGTCAATTGGTCATGGTAGCAAACACACTCAGAAACTCATATTGGTAAGGGATTAGAGCACATTTCTTTTTGCTGTATCAACTAGAAATTACAATATCACTCCAAAGTTCAGGATCATCATCCAATATTTCCGTGTCATGTGTTTACTTTGGATGAGACGTGTACGGATTCCATGTACACATAGAGATGAAGCACACCTATATAGTTATGTGTATGTTATTCATAGCTAAAGCCCAAAGGTAGGGTTCAAGAGAGGAATCAAACTGATTAACCTACCAAACTTCTAACAAGTTCACTTTGAGCTAATTTCAGTATGTTTGCGAACGGGTTAAGAAATTTATTATTCAATCCTGATGTATTTTGATCACAACAACACACATCACAAGTTTAGCATATTGCGTAGGACAGCTGAAATAAAGCCAAACCGTACACTGAAAAGGGCATCATCACCATGAAATACAGGATCGTTTTGCCTAAATTCCGCAAAAAGCAAAGAATCAGCTACCCAACTTATTTAGGCAAAACTCCCCTTTGCCGATCACTTATTTTTCAACAGTTCGATGATTCTTGAAGACAATTTGTGCAAACAAGGAAAGCGCCATAATTTTCTGTCTCAAAGCACCGTGAATGAAATTATTAAATTAAAATTACCAGGTGGAATTGGAGCTTCGAGCTTCCATTGCACTATAAAGTTTAGAGAGGCGTCCTGTTTGGGGTTTGGGCTTAAATTGCTTCTTCTTCTTCAAGCCAAATATCTCCTGCACCAAAGGAACATGTACCAAAACTAGCTTCCATGCCAACGCCCAACCTAAATCACAATCACTATCAAATTCAAAAACCCTAATTCACACAATTTTTTATTTGATCCCAAATTGCGGCAAATCGAATCAATAAATTGAGAAGAAATACCGATGAGTATGAAGGAAAGTACGAAGAGAATGGCGGCGAAGGGGCGGAGGATTATCAGATTGAAGCGATCGGAAAAGGTGAGAGAGTAATCCGATGACGACTCCATCGACATTTGTTTGATTCAGTTTTGTATTCTTTGAAACTCAATTTATACCTACCTGCCCGGATGAGTAACCGGGTTTGGGCTTGACCGGGCCTTGACTTGCTCTGCTCTCTAGCCTAAAAGAAAGTTGTCTAGAAACGTTAGTGTGTGTTTTTATTTTTGTGTTGTGGATTTTGAATGGTATGATTCATGCAATGTGTTTTATAGACTTATAGTTTGTTACTTGCGGAAATAAGTGTTAAAATAAATTGATGGTGAAGACTTGGTGTTATAGATACTGGATCCAATCGATCCGTTCGACCAGTTGAACCGTGACTCGAAGGATAGATCGGTTCGGTTGGTATGTTGATGCATTGAACCGGTCAAGATATGGTCAAAATCGTATTGAACTAGCAGGCGGTCAGACCGGTTTTGTGAGCATTATTTTTTCCCCAAAAATAATGACACCCAATAGATTCAAATCATCAACCAAACGATAAGTCATTCTAACACGATAACGAATTAGGTTAATTTGATTTGTTGACTATATAAGTCATAAGTGAATATATTATCATAAAATCCTTTATCAGTTATCTAGTTTTCCATAATTTCATATAATTTATATAATACTAATTTATTAATTAGTTTGTGCATAGACCCACGGTTCATCCCAGTTGAACAACTGATTCGTTGATCCGATAAGATTATCGAGTCGATCACCGTGTCTGTTCTTATAACATTGTATATATCCCTCTTGAACTATGTTGGAATTTCACTCCCAAAACATAACTCATTACTCCAAAGTCAGTCATCTCAAATTCTCTATTCCTGCATAATGCTTCATCGTGCCTTGTACTTATTGACCTTTCCACCTTCATTAAGGTTATTCTTAAAGACCCACTTAACACCGATTGATCTTGCATTATTGCTTGTATCTCTTCATTCATCGCTGCCTGCCATTTTTAATGTTGTACTGCTTCATTATAGTTTGTAAGGTCCTCGTGTGAAAATGAAGAAGACCACTGCATCCTCAAGTTCTTCCTCAGAAACATAATCTTGCAGATACTTCTTGGTAAAAGTGGCTGCTCGTGCTCATTTATCGTTCTATGGCTAGTTGATGAAGATGAGCTGCTGGTTACGTTAGTCAATAATGAACTTGTTGAATCACTACTAACCATTGGAGTTGAGACATCCTCATGTTCTTCTTCCACTGCTTCATCAAACTTCGCGTCTTCCCCCCATTCAAGCACATTGTTACTCTTTTCTTCTGGACTCAAATTCCAATTCCAGTTCTCATTCTCCTCAAATATGACGTCTCTCTGCTGGTAACAATTTGCTTGTGATAGGATCCGCGGACTCATTGCTAACTCTCAGCATCACACACTATTCATGCTTTAGTGATTGTACGTAATCTCCTTCAATTCTCACGATCATGTTTACGAAAGATAATTAAAAGAGTTCAGCAAGGGTAAATGACATAATCTCTATGTGAAATTTGTGACCTTAAATTTTTTAGCAGCGTAAATAATACTTTTTCCACTCACTGCTTCTGCTGCTAACATTCACATAATAAGTTACTATTCCGTACTTTTAGGCATCCCAAAATATAAGTCTCATTTCCTTTAATGAATTTTTTTCACTCACATTTACAATCTCTGTCCAATCTATTCACTTTCCACTCATTCTCTTCCCTACTTTTACCTCACATAACACAATTTTCTTAAAAATCGTGCCAAACTTCAAATAAGATCTATATAATGAAACGGAGAGAGTACTTTTTAGTTTTTAGTATCTCATGTTTCCCGTGTGTCTCTTTCTTTTCGCTATTTGGGAAACATCCCTGTGAGGAGGCAAGACATGGAAAGCATTATGAGTTTTACTCACTCACTCCCTCTTGTTTTTTTTTTTGTTGGTTGATGCCCGTTTTTAGTGGTATGGGTTGAAAGATGATGATGTCTCGGTGGTCTGGAAGAAATCGACTAAAACTTATCCATTTCTTTTGTTGCTTCCTAGAATTTGGGATGGCGTTTTCAGTCGATAAATCGAACCAATGGGTGAAAATGGGACCAGTTCAGTTGGTTTTTTTGTATGCCGTTTTGGTCGATTTTTAGATACTTCGCATTGTTTGTTTTTTTCTTGGGGAAATCAAACAAAATAAATAATAAATGATAAAGAACGTTGTCATACACGCAAACTGATAGTAACAGAAATGTCATTTGAAATTCTTGACTAGATTTTTTTTTTCACTTTTATAAATTAGAAGCGTGAAAGAAAGAAATCACAAGTGGTGTGTATTAAAGAGTACTTTGAAGGACTGTCACTCTCCAAATTCTTTAGATGTGTACTAAATTTGAGGTTTTGATGGACGTATACAACAGTATAAATTTGAGGGAACGGATGTGAAATTGATTTGTTGATTGAGCATTATATTAGGTCTATTCTTTTGATGAAATCGAATTGATATATAATAATTTAAAATATATTATTTTTTTAATAAATTAATACCGGAGTATTTATCAAATGATACTAGTAGTACTCCCTCCGTCCTGAAATGATCTTCCTGTTTGGATTGATGACACGTTAATTAAGGAATAATGAGAGTGTGAGATTAAATATAAGATAAAAGTAAGTAAGAGAAAAATAAAGTAGGAAAGAGAGTGTATTGTGAGAGTAAATTAATTAGCATAAAAGGAAATATGAAGAACTTTAGAAGACATCCAAATAGGAAAGTAGGAAGAACAAAAGAGGACAGCGGGAGTATAAATTAAAATTAAAGTCAAAACAGAAATGCTCATGATTTGCTGAAAACTGACAGAGGCAGAGGAATAAAATCATGGCGAAAGGAGACAGGTAAAGGTAGTAGCTGTTTTAGGTTGTTAAAAGATGGGAGTGGTGGAAGAAGAGACATATGTGTCAGGTACTCTCTACTCTCTCCTACTCCTACTTCTTAGCAGCTCTCTCTCTCTCTCTCTCTCTCTACCTCTGCTGCCTGCCTGCCTGGCTTTGTTTTGCTTAACATTAAGCAGACAGCAACTCATTACTCATGGCTCATCTAACAAAGACTAATCACCACAGCAGCCAGCCCAAAAGCTCTTTCCATCATTTCTATTCTTTTCCCCCCCAAACCAACTAAATTTCACATCAGCAGCATCTTTGAAGCCTTTTTTTTTTTTGGTGTAAGTCCTACTCCGACTATACTACTCTCTCTGTCTCATATTTTTCTTTTCATTTTTTTATTTGGTGTCCCAAATTTTTTTTTCCGTTTCTTTAAATAGAATTTTTTTCCTCTCACAATTACACTATCTCTCCAATCTATTCACTTTCCACTTATTCACTTTCCTACTTTTTACATTCTACTCATAATTTTTTTCTCTCACAA
>JAWWMW010096136.1:0-11319 GCA_035048345.1 Echeveria elegans
TGCCAGTAAAGAAGTATCAGCTCTCGCCACTCCAATTCTTCAGCGTCCAGGTGAAATCAAGTCATCCAGACCTTCGCCGGCGCCAAACACAATAATCTCTATTTTATAAATTTGTAACGTCCAAAATTTTATAAATGAATATAAAATCGAGGAGACAAATATAATCTTCTATTTTGTTAATTTCGCAAGTTGCGAGTACAATCTCTATTCGTTCCTCTGATTCTACAGCTTGTTGTTGTTGTTGACTTTGATTTGACGTCGGCGAGGGTCTTTGTGACTTGTTCCCGTCCAGACGCTGAAGAATTGGAGTGATGAGAGTTTGACACTTTCTGTCTGGCAGGCGGTGCTAGATGTGGCGCACTTGTTGACTGATGGATGACGGAAATGTAGCGTGGTGCTTGCTTCTCTCTTGCTCTGAATTCTTCTGAACTTGTGAATGTTTCTGCATGAATGAAAATGAGACTATAGCTCTCTATTTATAGAGAACTTAGTGGGCTTGATACTTGGCTTGGTATTGCTGAGCTTCCTTTTGGGCTTGAGCTAGCTGGCCCAAAATTCATTTCTTCGACCCAACTTCTTTTCTGGTTCATCGGACCGGCCCAAATTTCATTAAATTAATTAAATTAATTTAAAATTTTGTATTAATTTAAAATAGCTAATTTAAATAAAATTTTAATGCCTACAAAGCCCATTGTTATTTTAAGTTTTTGAAAACGTAGTATTTACCGTATCAAAACATAGGTAAAATCGGTCCAAAGTCTGATTTTACCAGAAAATATTTCTACCTCCGATTTAATATGAAATCGACACCTAGATACGTAAAATCGATAAAATGTAGTATTAATACTAGTATTTGACAAACTTGCGTATACTTATGTCTCACTGTGTTTTTGGTAACATCTATCATTGTGTAATACGCAAAGATAAATATCTTGTTATCTGGCGTTGGCTGTTTTCTAATGATCGATTTATGTACTACCCATATAACTAGCTAGGTATTTTTTTAAAAAAATGCTTAATCAAGTCGACAACCTACTGCGTCACGGATCATCCTAAAACATCTGAACGTTGATTACAACCGTGTTGGTAAAGATAGTAGGGATAAATTAGTAGAGCCGAGTACAATGGGTTTGTAACACTTGAAGCTGAGATTAATCGATGAGGCCACAAAGTTATCCCAAAATCTAGGTTTCATTTTTTCGAATGTTCTATTGATCTCTCAAATGCAAAGGTCCGCAAGTTCAATAACACCATGTTGCACTTGACTGAACCGGACATAACTTAGAATTTAAAGCATTTTATCCAAGGAAAAAAAACAACCTTAATTTGCTTGTGTTCAAACACATTGGAGTGGAAAATGCGCTGGTACACTTCTACACATACCGTCACATATATTGATTGAACTGCAGCAATCGCCATGTCACTTTCTTCGTAGGACTCAACTTTTTATTGCTCCTTATAATTTTGATGTAACATGTTAAGCTCCATGTTCACGAACATGGGGGTCTATAAATGGGGATAGCTAGGAGCTAGGACAGTCATTCAAGTGCATAAGATTTAGAGTTAAGGAACAAGGAGTTTTATGGGGTCTATGGAAATGGAAGAAAGGAGCCTGAGTAATGCTCCAAAGAAACTAAAGGGCGGTCTCATCACTATGCCCTTCATCTTGGGTGAGCCAGCGCTCAATTCAATTTCAGTCGCTAATTTAGATCGGTCAGATAAATTGCAATAATATGAGTGAAGATGGTTCTTTATATGGGGAGGCCTAGTTTTGATTCTTGCTTTTGGTCGTGTTTTATTTAGGAAATGTTATGGCTGAGAAATTGGCTGTGGTTGGTTTTGGAGCTAGTATGATAACCTACTTGACTAAGGAGCTCAACATGCCTCTAACTCAAGCTGCCACTACTCTCACCAACTTCGGTGGCACGGCTAGCTTGACTCCTTTACTAAGAGCTTTCATTGCCGACGCTTTTGCCGGCATGTTTTGGACCCTCACCGGAGCATCCATCATCTACCAAATTGTAAAACCCCCATTCTAAAACCTCTTACTTGCCTACTTTGCATAAGCATTGCTGCTAAAAGTTTTGTCCACTTAGGGGATGGTGTGCTTGACAATATCAGCTGTGTTACCCCAGCTAAGGCCTCCACCTTGTGGCAATGAACCTGTGTGCCAACAAGCCAACTCCGGCCAGTTAGCTGTCCTCTACGGTTCACTACTCCTGACTGCGACAGGGGCTGGAGGGATCCACCCCTGCGCAGTGGCATTTGGAGCTGATCAGTTCCACGAGTCAGACCCTAAACAAAAGTCATGGATATGAAAATACTTCAACTGACATTACTTCTCTATGGGAGTAACAATTTTATTGGCTGTGACTGTCCTTGTCTACTTTCAGGACTATGTCGGATGGGGCTGGGGTCTTGGGATTCCGACGGTCTTCATGTTTGTCTCCATCATCATGTTTATACTTGGCTATCCTCTCTGCCGAAATTTGGATCCTGTTGGAAGTCCCTTCACTCGACTGATACAAGTGTCTGTAGCTGCTTTCAAGATGAGGAAGCTTTCGAGCGACATTAAAAGCCTTTATGAGAATGAAGAGCTCGGCGCCCCAATTTCCAGTGGTGGAAAGCTCCTTTGCTCGAACCAGTTCAAGTAAGTTGTAGTATCGTCCAGGTATTGGAGTCCATCATTCATGATGTGCTTAAGATCTTCTAGTTACTGAGAAGTGAACGAATTTCTGAGTGCAGATTTCTGGACAAGGCTGCCATGGTGACCGAAGAGGATAACACTAAGTCGCCCAACTTGTGGAGGCTCAACACTGTCCATCGAGTTGACGAGCTGAAATGCATTATCAGAATGGAGCCGATATGGGCTGCAAGGATCATTTGATCACAGCCTATGCACAACAAGGCACATTCTCACTACAGCAAGCCAAGGCCATGAACGGCACCTCTCAAAATCATTTGAAATCCCAGCAGCCTCTATGTCTGTATTTACATACACATCCATGCTTTCCACCATCATCTTCTATGCCCGGGTCTTTGTACCCCTGACTCGAAAACTCACAGGCCCTGACCGTGGAGTCACGTTCCTCCAACGAATGGGAATTGGGTTTACCATTTCAATCCTAGCGAGTCGCTGGTATTGTGGAAATCAAGAGAAAGGAAGTTGCATCAGCCCATGGTCTCATTGATAACCCTCAAAACATTACCCTACCCATCTCGATTTTCTGGCTAGTTCCTCAGTACAGTCTACATGGAATAGCTGAGGCTTTCATTTCAATCAGGCACTTGGAGTTTTTCTATGACCAAGCTCCAGAAAGCATGAGGTGCATCGCCACTGCCTTATTCTGGACCACTATCTGTCTATCTCAATGGGGAACTATATAAGCACACTTTTAGTCTAGCTGGTTCACAAGTTCAGTGCTCAGCCAGATGGCTCCAGCTGGCTGCCCGACTGGAACCTGAACAAGGGGAAGTTGGAGTACTTTTACTGGCTGATCACTGCTCTTCAGGTTGTCAACCTGATTTATTACTTGTGCTGCGCATTTCTTTACAATCTCAAGCCCCAACAAGAACGACAACTACAGCAAGGAAGAGGTTGAGCTTGCAAGCCACTTTTAAGGCTAACATCTTCCGAGAAGCTTGTAAATCTATCAGAAAAATCAAACATTGTTAGCTGGACTAGGACGTTAAGTGTAAACTTTACGAACCTTTTCATTAGCGAAAAACCAACAAATGACAAGACTTTTGACAGCAGAACCTCAGTCCATAACGATGACTATTGACATGCCAGAACTCCGGTGAATCGACACCTTAAATAAGCTATGAGAAACATATTATTCCCTTGTTTGAAACTGAAAAGCTCTGATGACTTAAAAGACTGAATAGCGAGTTGAACTCGGAAAAATGATTACTCTTCTTGCAAAATGCAAACCAGTATGAATTTGATCTGATAGAGGGGTCCTGAATCTTCATCTACAAGGTTAGGCTGTCAGGGTTCTCGACAATCTTTGAGAAGGTTTGGAGAAAAGCTGCTAAGTCAGCTCCGTAGATGATTCGATGATCAGCTGTGACATTTACCTAAATGGAAAAGCCAAGACAATTCATACATTAAGGCCGAAACACTAAAACACATTATATTTCTTGTAGCAAGAGTCGAGAAATTTGAAAATATGTATGCCTATTTGGGCCTCCGATTAAGTCCGTCGTAACTATAATGAGAGAGACAGACCATCAATGTCAAAATAACCTTATCCCAAGTACAATGCTAAAGAACTATCATTAGAAATTTGTATGTGCTTCTGCCTACATGGTTGCAATTTGCATGGACTTTCTATTCAAGATTTCTCTTTAGCACAAAGTTTATAAAAAAAAAATCAGAGCTATCTGTCATGGGGCAGCCATGAGTTTAACAAGTGTCTCAAAGGTTGTATACAACGGTGAAGAAGAGGTAAATTCTAAAGCGCCCTAAGCAACTAAAAACACAACATTAAGATGAGAGCACCAAAACAGATGAGCTTCTATACAAGACTACTTTGACAACAGATTTTACATGAAATGAACAAATGTTGCCGTACTCCTTATTAAACTCTTTTGGGAAAGATGAACATATAAATCAATGTATATGGACAGAAAACTTACTAAAACGCATACTACCCCAGAGGGCACAAAGGAACAGGCCCCGAAATATGAGAAATGACCAATCAAATGCAACTACAAATTATGAGTAACGTACCAGCATCTTGCTCTTGACACTGAAGAATCCATCTGCACCAGTGACAACCGTGGGCTTTGATGCGCCAACAGCCATGATAGCACCCTGCAACAAGAAAGAAGAAACAAGGTT
This sequence comes from Echeveria elegans, assembly GCA_035048345.1. Lineage (NCBI taxonomy): Eukaryota > Viridiplantae > Streptophyta > Magnoliopsida > Saxifragales > Crassulaceae > Echeveria > Echeveria elegans. The sequence continues at coordinate 4,847 of JAWWMW010096136.1, forward strand.
TCATTATTTTTCAAATCAATCAACATGGAAACAAGATGCATGCCATTTTTAAGTTTATAGAACAATGTCTTTAATCAGTTTACCAACCTGGCCAGGAGGCAGAATAGCATCAAATCTGTCAACTCCAAACATGCCTAAGTTGGATAATGTGAAAGTCCCTGCAGTGCAGATTTTACATTAAGCAACAAAATCCGCTCCAAGTTTATTAACGAAGAGATAAAATGACATGAATAATACCTGAGTTGTACTCATGTGGTTGGAGTTGCTTTGATCGAGCCTTCTCTACGAGCTCCTTCCATTTTTGGGATAACAGGTATAAGTCCAGCTGCAGGAATAAAATGAGTTATCTATCGTTTCAAAAACAGTATTCCATATCTAATTGAAAAACTGTCTCCCTTCACTGGATTATCATTTGATTGTAAGATGTATATGTTGATGCATGCACCGACCTTATCTGCATCTTGAAGAACTGGGGTTATCAACCCTCCATTAACTGCCACAGCAACAGCAATGTTTATACTGCTGTGGTAAGTGAAACTCTTTCCATCTTTACAACTCGCATTCACCACCGGATGCTGAGCAAGAGCCATGGCAGCAGCCTTGGCCAGCAACGCAGTCATGGTTACACCTTTCGGCTTCACCTATAGAATCCAAACATATTAAACCACGAGCTTCCATACCATCTCGAAAAAACCTTCACACTGAAAGCATCAATAAACAATGTACCTTCTCATACAGCTTGTCCAATGCATCAGTCGATACTGGATACCCCACACGGAAAGTTGGCACTGAAAGACTCTCCAACATGTTCTTTGACACAGCGGATTGCATGGTGGTAAATGGCACAATAGTCATGCCAGGAAGCGGTGGCAATGCAGTTGCAGGCTTTGACGCAGAGGCAGGGGCCACTTGTGGCGCTGGTGCTACAGAAGCACTCTTCTTTGGATCAATGCCAGCAGCTGCCTCCACATCCTCAGGCGTAATCCTTCCAAATGGCCCAGTTCCAACCAATGAATTAATATCAATCTTATGCTGCTTCGCTAGCTTCTTCGCATAGGGCGTCGCCACAATCTTCTTCGGTCCATCGGGGGCCACAACAGATGGAGCAGCCTTAGGAGCAGGCGCGGCAACAACAGGCTCTGATACTACAGCAACAGGTGCAGCAGGAGGCGGTGGTGATGCTGAACCAACACCACTACTGGCAGCAGCCTTAGCCTCAGAAACTTCCTCCTCGGTCTCCGCCAACAACCCAATCGGAGCTCCAACCGGCGCCGTCTCCCCCTCCGGCACCACAATCGCAGCCAAAATCCCATCATAAAAAGTCTCCACATCCATATCCGCCTTATCAGATTCGACCACAACAACACTCTCACCCTTCGACAACAGATCGCCTTCAGACTTAATCCACGACACAATCTTCCCTTCCGTCATCGTCGAACTCAACGCCGGCATGAAAATTTCACGGATCTTCGACTGTAAAATCATCCTCCGCCTCAATCGACCCTGACCCACCAATTTAGATCCGACATTCACCATACCATGAGACACTGAGCTTGAGAATGACATCGATGTCTTGCCCGATGCAGAAACCCTAATGAGGAGCGGAGAAGATGCCATTGTTGCATAAATTGGGAATACCCAGATGCTGAAACGATCAAAGATCGGAGCTTTAATGGCTTTCAGAGGGAATGGCGTTAAGACTGAAGTGAGAGGCTGATGAAGAAGAAGAAGAAAATGGCGGAGAGTGCGAGGATGAGTTTGTTCAGCCAACTTGGTATCTATCGCCTGAACTTGGCCGTTCAGATCGACTTTGCAGTAATTACAATTGCGTATTAGAGATTTTAAGATGTCACAAATCCCACTACAAGAATAGCATGTGGGTTTTTGAGTTCATAAATATTAATATTACTTTGAGATCACACAAATACTCACTCGTGTAGACCACATGTAGACAAGAATGTGTAACATTTGAGGTGTTTCATAATCTCCTTTTATGTGAATATGTTCTTCATTTTGCAACAACAAAAAAACTGTCTAAATAGACACACGCAATACTTTTTGCAACAGAGTGGGACTGTAGTTTTTTTTGGGACTGTGTTGAGCATCATCATATACAAACTAACTAGAGACATAAGTCATGAATCAACGAGAGTCATGATCGCACTTGTGCATTGATGTCAAGTCGGTTGTGCGTCAAGACTTCACTTGCTCGACTACTTCTGTGTTGGAGTCGCAAGTGAAGTGTCTCTGACATTTGGTTAAAGAATTCTGCATCCCATCTATGGATTAACAATGGGTCTTCCGCATAACATATGTAAATAGATGTGACTGCGCTTTCCACCACAACCATCGCTAACCCTACCTATATCCAATTTAAAGAGAAAACTGAATATCAATGGAGAAAGTAGTACAGTTTTATACGGAAGAATTTATTAACTTACGAGGATCATTCCCATGAGCATTGCTGTTGATCCGACCATCACTACTCTGTCACTAGTTTTAATCCATGCCCAGGTTGCTGCGCAGGTACCGGTTACAAGTCCACCCAGAATAGTGCACATCAACAGAACAGCTCCAGAGCAGTCATATGCAATAAGAGCTTCGACTCCGGTCGATTGAAATAACTCCCATGCATCTCTGGCTGAATGGTTGAAATTCTTACCAGTGACAGCGATCTATTCAAGCCAAATGACATTTGTGAACATCTACTGTTTTTCACCCTTTGAGGAATGCATATACAAGACTACTAGCAGAAGCGTCATCAGATCCATTCTCGAACTAACAAAAGTATCCGTAAGAACATGACTGGGATACAAATACGCGAATAAACCAAATAAGTACCTGAACATATGCATATTTGTTGAAGAACCGGACCAAAGTTTCAACCAGGTGGAACAAAAAGTCAACGCAGCAAAGGAGACACTCATTTTTTCCTATCTTTGAACGGAGGCCTCTGATCTGAGATATTATCACACTCTTCTTGGTTAGACATGATTAATATATAAGCTAAAAGAAGTTGAATGTTCTTCAAAATTTGCCAATGCAAATCAAAAGCTTACCTCCCATCGTAATGTGCGAATAGCGGCAGTGAAGAGTGATCCATAGCAAATGCTTCCAAACGAGGTTGTAACAGCATATCGTAATGACTTCATCAATAATTTAGGTGGCATTGCTTCTGCTTCTCGGCCACCATGATAGAGAACAAGAAACACTGTTCCAGATACAATGACATGAAGGGTATTGCAAAGGACCGCACCTGTCCAAAATAAGCTGACGGAAAGTCCCTGAATAAAAAAGCAGCACGGAATTCATTATACCAATTATTTTCTTTCACAGTCAAGTAACATCTATCAACATTGACTGACAAAAAGAAGCGATTATCACCAGAACGAGAAGCCATCCAAGTCCCCCCTTCCCATCATTGGTACTAGAAGCTACAACACCAGCAACTCCAAACGACCATATTCCCATCCATAAAAGCATCACAAACATAAATGCATATGCAACTCTCATCACTTCCGGGAGTCTCCATACCATTTGTACAGACTTCTGCAGCACTAGCATTGTAAAGGGAAGTCTGAAACAAACAAACAAGAAAAACTTAGGTGAAAGGCCCAGTAATCCCTCCATGTGAGCACAATAATAACAGTACACATGGACCACTTTATATCATATTCGCATCTCAGTAATCAAATTGGCGAGGACAGATGTTACCTGTAATGGTTCTGAATCCTTGCAGAGAGCAAAAAATAAAGGAGAAGAAGATGAAACAGAAAAAATTATTACTAAACTGACTTTCTCAGATGCAACTAAATCAGGAAGGTCCGTCTTTACTAGTCTAATAAACTGATCCGAGGGCTGTGCAATGCAACCTCTTAAAGAGGAACTATATACTACGAATACTTTACCACCAAAGTTTTGATATTTAAAGGCCACCAAGCACTACATAGTAAGTTCCAATGATAGAAAAAAGTCAAAAACTGCGTACCCCAACCTACACAACAAAGAAGCTACTAACAAATAATCACCCAACCAGCCAGCAATATCACCCAAAGAAGCAGTTTTTCAACAAGGAACCATTACAAATATCATCTGTCCCTCACCAACTTCCCAACTTCCGCTCAACCCTCTTTCACTCGAACCACATAAAACAAAGTATAGTAGTATACATATGTATATTCCAGAAAAATGTACATGAAATCCTAATCTAAATCGCCACCTGATTCACTAAGAACTCCACTCCAGAGTATGAAATAGCTTCATACTCACATATATCACATTGATGAAATGACTAACACATGATGACATGAAGAAAAAAACTGAAAAAATGCATAAAAACGAAGAACTGAAGTACCTGTCGATGACTGAAATGACGTACAAGAACTGCAAACCAGCCCAAACAGCAAACACCACACCCCACAAAACGAACTGATGACTCCAAAAGCACAACACACTAATAACAGCCAAGTAAGTCGTCAAGATATGCACAGACACCTTCATCATCTGACTAGCTCTAGATCCCAAAAACAACAACCAAACCCACCCAATCACGGCACCAACACCACCAGCAACAGCATAAAACGGCCAATAATCCTCAGTCAAATCCTTCTTATTCTGCAAATACCCATACTTCTGCAGATTAAACCTGTCTGTCTTCCTAAACCTATTAAGCCCCAAAACTACAAGCCCTACCGCCAACAACACCAAATGCGTCACAAACATCAATAACCAAAACACATCTCGCCAATTCCTAATCGGCTCAGAAACCCCACTTCCATCGCCGCTTCCACCACTCCCCACAGCATTCTGTTAGTAAAAAATTCCAAACCAGATCAGAATTCGCAATTCCAACACCACCCAATTCAAAATCGAATCCGAAATACAACAAACCTGATCGTTTTCAGGGGAGTCGGATGTAAAATAGTGGCCTTTAGAGTCGGTCATGGCTGGAGAAGCATGTCCGCGTGAATCGATTGAGAAAGGGAGTGACTTTATGGCAGGGAGTGATCAGAACGTGGAGATTTCAGATGGGTAGTGACCAATTGGGCGAAAGGGAGATGGAGGAAGTAAAGCGAATTGAATATCGATTTTTCAAGAGAAGAAGAAAAAAGAAACTGTAAAACCCAACGGCTACAACATAAACATATGTTTTTTTTATAATCCCTCCTTTCTAAAAAGTTCTTTTTACTTTTCTATTTGAATGTCCTAAAATTCTTCCTATTTCCCTTTTATAGCAATTAATTTACTCTCACAATACACTCTTTTTCCTACTTTATATTTCTCTCACCTACTTTATCTTATTTTTATTCTCACACTCTCATTATTCCTTAATTACTGTGTCAACAACCATAATAGGAAAAACTTTATGGGACGGAGGGAGTAAGCATCAGTAAAATGTGTATTAATGTAGTCAGAAACTGAAGTGGACCTACTTTTTTAATACATATTTTTACAAAATCAGTTACACTTCATTTGGCAGCGAAATGGGGTTATTTTTTCATAGATTTAAAGACAAAATGAAGTTCCCATGATCAATGAAACGCAAAAGTTCTTTTTTTTCATAGATTTTTCTTTCCAACCCCTTTTTTTTTTCCACAACCAAATGAGGTTAAGCATTTTTAATTGAGAAACACCACAATTTCAATACAAAAATTGGAAAAATAGTGGGCCAAATGGTAAGGAACAGATGGTGTTTATGGATCAGTCTAGTGGGGGAATCCATTGGTCCAAAATATTTCGATATCGGATGAGAAACGAATCAAGCCAGTCTTAACCCTCAATTTGCAAAAATGGCACACACCTTCCATATTTATAAATATAATTTTTTTTTTGCAGGCAAAGTGAGACATCTACTCCATTACTATCACCTCTGGGTTATCTAAAACTAGCGAATTTGCAAAATATACTCTTATGACTTTTGATAATTTAATTATGATATTTATTTGGTGGATCATATTAATTTGATGCATTCATGGACCACCATTTACATTCGTAGATGCAGATTCATCACAATGTATCATGTGATTTGTAATTCACATGCCTTTATTAAATGATGTGACACGATTCAAATACAATTACGTATGAAAATAATGGCCAATGAGTGCATCAAATTAAGATGGTGCACTCGAATAATTCTCATTCAATTATACATAATCTATCTTACCAGATGAATGAATCTATACAAAACACGTAACTCATATTAATTAAATTTAAAACAAACTCTTTTAAAATATAGAGGTCGGAAAAGTTTCTAGAAAGACGACTATGTTATCTCCACCGTCAAATTTAAATGAATTAACAAATTAGATGATAATTAGATGTATTACATACACCAAAATAAAATAAATAAATTTTAAATTAGTTTATTTTTATTATTTTAAACATACGATCCATACAATCGAAATTATGTCATCAAATCGTTTGATGTTCTCTAAATCCAATTTCTATAGAAGTCATATCTAATGTATATTTTT
>JAWWMW010096147.1:0-11317 GCA_035048345.1 Echeveria elegans
GATTTTAGGTATATGATAGACATCCAATGATTCATTTGACGTTAATTTTATTATGAAACTCACACATGGCCAACTTTGTTGCGTAGGTTTCTTACGTTAATTTCTCAAACACTAAAAGTTCAACATAGTGAGCATCATCAAGTCACATAGGCATCGACCACAAGGCTTTCTAAAATTAAGGAGGTTGGGGTCATCTAACTGGTTACAGCAACGGCGGATCCATTACTATTCTCTTTTGATCTCATGCTATGCTCATTTGCCATGGTGCATGCCTCTCTACTTATGGTTTTTAAACATATGAGTTCGTCGTTTTGTGTTGTATATTGTGATTCTCAGCCATGTAAAAATAGTCATTTATCAGATTGTGGTTATGCATTACAGGATATTGTATATTGTGATTCTCAACCATCTAAAAATAGTCATTCAGCAGATTGCGGTGTATGCATTACATTTTGAATTTGTACATAACATTGTGTAAATTTTTTACTAATTTTTTGTAATCGTTGCGTATTCGACTTATCGCGTTATTATTTACAACTCTTTATTGCTAATATTTTCCCTATTTAAAATCCAACTATGAGCACTACTCATTATGTACATTATTATTTTTACTGTTCAGATTGAATACAACGTCACATTGTACTTGGTAATAAATAATGAACGATGCGAAAGTTAGACGTTGTCTTGCACGTGAGCGCTATGCACAACGCACACCAGATCAGATAGCCTTAGCTGCAGAAAGCCAGCGCCAACGAATTGCCGCTCAACGTGAAAGAGAAACTCCTGAGAAAAGGGACAATAGACTTCAGCGTCAAAGAGCTGAGAGTCAAATGATCCACGATGCAGCGGTGCCCGTGAATACTTTGGTGAGCGTGCAATCCTTGCCAGTCGTAATGATGATGTCACAAAGATCAATTCAACAATTTTGGACAAAGTTCCTGGGGTGACAAATGAATATCTCAGTGCGGACAGGGTGGAGGACGAGAATGAAGCTACTGTTGTTCCGATTGAATACCTCAACACTCTTGAAATCAACGGTTGGCCACCCCACCGTCTCAAGCTCAAAGTCGGAACTCCTGTTATTCTTCTACGCAACCTGGACCCCTCAGCTGGACTATGCAACGGAACACGTCTTCTTATTCGACGTTGCCTTCCACGTGTTTTGGAGGCGGAAGTCATGATAGGGGATCATGCGGGACACATCGCCTTCATCCCACGCATTCCCCTCATTTCTGAACAAACTTCTCTCCCATATGCTATTCGTCGTCGCCAATTCCCCATACGTGTCGCATTTGCAATGACCATCAACAAGTCCCAAGGCCAAACACTACGAAAAGTTGGCATCTGCCTCTCCAAAAATGTTTTCACTCATGGCCAACTTTATGTGGCCTTTTCCAGAGCTACCTCTCCAGATGACGTATCGGTACTCCTTGCAGAAGACTGTCAACAACGTAAAATCATGCACAACATAGTTTACAATGAAGCCCTTAGGTAGGACTAAAAACTCTGTTCGTACCGACACTTGAGTATTATATTTGCAAGACAGTGTGAAAACTTATCATATTGTACACGGTTTCTTTTGATTTAAAATTTATTGTTTCTGCAAGTAAATTGCTAAAATATGCTGCATGTCGATTTCAATGCTATATCGTTCCACCGCATTCCCGTCGGGACGACGGGTTCACCGCTAGTATAAGATAACAAAACTTAACTAAAGGATTTACATAATATGTCCCTGCACTATTTACTAATTGCAGAACCTGAAGAGAAAGTCAAATAAAATGAATAAACTTTAACACCGACAAGGACGATAATGGCCCTGCGCGCGGCGATGAACCGAAAGTCATCACTCAAAGCATCGAAAGTCCACCCCGAATCGACAACTCAGAAACCCAAGGCGAAGCACTATCGTCCAAAGCGGTCGCCCAAACAAAGATTGTCTGGGTGGACCCAAAACTGATACAGAGGTATACCCCCGACAACTACCCTAGAATCCCTCCGCCACCGGATCCAAATCCTGCATCTCCTCCTTCGATTCAGAAGTCGACGCCACCACCAATGAGCAAGAGCTCAGATTCCACACCACCACCACCTATAGTCCAACACACCACAAACCTACTCCCACTGACCACACCCATCCCTCCTGACATCACAAACCTAGGCCCACTCCCACAAACCACACCAATTACTCCAGACACCACAATCCCTCCAGAAATCACAAACATTATTCCAGAAATCATAAACACCCTTCCACAAAACACAAACATTATTCCAAAAACCACAGACCTTCCTCATCCTAATGGGGTTAACGATGTCAACACAGGCCCGCCGAAGAGCCCTAGGCTGAAGACATATAGGGCCGCGATCCTCTGAGTGTGAGGCAGAGGTCTGAGAATATTAGATGGGCTCGTGCAACATTCAAACAGAAGAGATAATGGATTTCACTTTGGAGGATTCCTAGCCAGTGCAAGAATCAGATTACAGTTGTATTGCGGATCTGTCTATACCCCTTGGAATTATATGCGAGAAGAATCCTGCCGGCATTGGTAATGACTTTTACATAATTTCAATGTTTTGTTTATTATGTACCGAGATACCATTTTGTTTATTTTTAACAGAAATACTTTTGAACATTATTGTCTGATTTTTTGATCAAGTGGATCCCAAAGCTAAGAAGACAAGATGTTAACAATGGAAGAACAGTGGCTGCAATCCAGGCCAAAAATTGATGGAGGAAACTAACTCTCAAGAAGCATCATAAATATGAAATACCGTAAGGAAACGAGGGATTTTCTAGTGCACGAAATTGGTCATTGTGTGAGCGACAGAATCCCAATGAAATTTGCCACGTTTGCTGATGTACCAGAACCAGATGTTGCACCAGTACTGGCCTTGAGGAGGTGTGTGTAATTTTCAATGGTTTATGCAGGCCTTAGTTCAAAATTTTGTTTTGTATTTGGCAAGTCTACTGAGACGATCCCCATGAGTGGGGAAAAAAAGAGACTCCTCTAGGGTTTTGCTTGGCTGCTCGCGGTTGTCGCCTTCGACCTCATGGCCTCACCTGTTCCTGTCAATCCTATACCTAAACCACCGGATCCCCCTTCCATCACCCCCTCTAGCCTATCGCCTGTGTCAATTATCGCTTCCGCGGTAAAGCAGCCGAACCTCCATCTACCGCATCTCAAATTTGCCCCTTCAGATCCCCTACACCGCTCCTCAGATCTGTTTTACTCAGATCTGGACCACCACACCTCAGCCCCGGCACATCTTCATCTCGCATCAACCTCTGCTGCCCCTGCATTGCGACAGAGCTCTAAAAACTTCCCTCCTTTGGCTCTGCCCAACCAGGTGAGAACAAAGAGGAATAAACCTGAAACCAGCCTCTCCGATCCAGGGACTATATGCTTCACATCCGCTGCGACAGTCATCGCAACTCCACTGGCGTCAGCTGCGGCTGGTCTAGTGGTTGTCTTTGCACCCTCCTACGCACAGGTAGCTTCCGAGGCACCAAACGCCTCTAGTAATGTCGGCGGCGGCGCTCCTATGGCTGCTGGAATCTCAGTCACTGCCAACCATGCTATAATGCCTTTGATCCGTCCGCGTTTTTCTCCACTGGCCCTGCCGAACAGACAGATTGGCAGTAAAGAAGGGAATATGCCAATAATGATTAGAGCATACCTTCATCGCTAAGTTCACTTTCGGGAGACCAAGCATCCCAATAATTCGGAAAACCTTCCAAGCGTGCTGGGTATTATCCGGCAAAACTTCCATTACTGAGATATGGGATAGCTGACATATTCTGATCATTTTGGATACCGAAGACGACGTAAAGGTTGCCTTGTCATCACCTCTTAACAAAGTCGGGCATGCTTTCTTCAGGCTCTTTCGATCATAGTTGTTGAACCGATCGATTAATCGCGATTAGGGGATGATTAATTGACCGATCAAGATCAGGGCATCGTTTGCAAACCTCGATTCAGAATATGGAACCAATCGACCGATTTGGTTGATCCAGCTTTGATTGAGCCAATAAATCGATCGATCATCGATTAAACGAACAAATCGATCGATTTTTGTTGGATGACGTTGGATGAATCCTCGCGGATGGACGGTGATGATTACTTGGATTGAAAATTGAAAACCGACAGATAGAAACCTTATATCGATCGACTGAAATTTCCTCCGCCGACACTGGCCGCGACATAATACAAGATTCACGATTCGAGAGAAAATTGCTGAAAAAGGCGGCGACTTGGAATTGGATCGATGGAAATTTTGATTATTGAAGCTTGAAGTAATAAGATGGTGAATTAGGGATGCTTGCAGATCGGATTATTAGTCGTGGCCAACTGGTTGTGTTTATGAGTGTGAGAGAGAAAGTTTCTAGAAGTTTCGGGGTGTGGTTGGAAGGAGCTAAATAGGGGAAGGTCGGTACTTGATAGAAGGCCCTATAATGTTGAGGGTAGTTTAGCAAATTTGTATAAGGTTCTAGACACTACTTTGGATATGTCTTGTATTCGTCTTTGATTATCCAGTTGCCAACACTTATATGTTTGTCTCTCTCTCTCTAATAATTCAACTGCTCTCATATGTTCCCTTCTTTCTGATCTTCTTCATTCGTTTCCAGTAGCCTCTCTAGGGTGGAGGTGGCTTCTAGAGAGGTTTCCTTTATCCCTAAGAGCTGATTTTCCATTTAATTTTCTCTGTTTATATGAATAATTCCGGCATACGTCCTTGCACAATATATAAACTAGCTTGGATCTATTGGTTGGCGTGGTCTCTACCTAGATTCACTCTTTAGTTTTACATATTCATCATTTTTCACCTGGTGGTGACGGTTCCTCTTATTCGGCTTCTCTATTTGGTGTCTTGCTCAAGTTTTGACTGGATGGAGGTGCACGTTTGACCTCGGAGTACACCTTGAAGGTCGTTGTTTGCGGATCCAGATCTGGTTTGAGCTTAATTGTATTCATGGGCATTCAATTGATGTCTGTCGTAAGAGAAGGCACGTGAACGCCTAGCCTGCTGATTTACACGTGGGGAGGGGGTTGAAGCGAAATGTGATTTCTGAAAATAAGATCACAACTGTGGAACCAGAGGTAGAACCATCTTCTGGTGGAATTCGAAATGTAGTTGCTGACCCGCAGCCCCCCGATGGAGAAGCAGCCTAGTTCCTGCCTTGGCGACTCAGGCGAAGATGTGGGGGGAGGGTCATGCTGCTGAACCGGCCCCTCAACTGATCTCATTGATACGACAGAGGCAGAATTAGATTATGGGGTGGTTGAAAATCCGAGATGGGAGTTTGGGGAGTCAGACTTGGAAGTACTAAAGTCGGGCTTTAACATGGTTAAAAATGAGCTATCTATGCTGAGTTTTTCAGAGCACATTGAGGACGACTTCATCGGGAAACTAAATAGAGCTTAAGCTATCTATGCTGAAGATCTAGTTATCTTTGAGGCAGCTTCGGAGAATGTGTCACCCCCTACCAGCGAATGGACCACAGTCACTTCCAAGCAAAGGAAAAAGAAAAAGAGTAAACAAGATATTACCCCTACAATATGTGATCCTCATCTCTCTAAAGCTGAACCCCACCCTACAAAACTGTTTGATGGTGTGCCTTCCTCACCTGTGGAAGTAAGACGATCCTCTCGAGTCAGACATACTATTAGAGGTAAAAAAAAATTGATTTTGTTTGTCCTTTCTAAAAGATTGTAAGTCCCCTTCTTTGTCTGGGTTTGCAGTCTGTTTGTCGTCATTAAGCTTGGGATTCCCCCAGAGTTTGTGTATCACACTCAATTTCCGTTGTACTAGCCATGATCCAGACTATTTGGATTATAATCTAATAAGAAAAAATAAAATAATTGGAAAAAAAGTCTACAGAGACGATAGTATGTAATTTTGATTCTAGTGGTTTTACATGATTACATCTTTGAGGTTCTTGTGGATTGCAGTGGAGACGAAGGAACTGAAAAGAATCCGGATATTGCGCTCCTGAACAAAAAAAACTGCCCTATTGCAACTTGTCGAAGAATATTCAGTATCTAAAACCATCGTCTTCTGCAACAAGGTAATAACTATGAAACAAGTGAATCTCTCGTGCAGTGTTGATTAATAATGATAAGAACCAAATGAGTATGTTCGACGAGTCGGCAGAACCGACGTAGGTGGTCGTGGTAAGGCTTTCGTCTTCGTAGTTAGCAAACAAGTCTCCCTAGCTGGAAGAATCATGGACCGAAACCAAAAAGGCCACCCCTTGCATGATGTCCCTGCCTCATGTTGATGTAGTCGTACTCTAATCTTTTACATTATATATGTATGTTGTCTCTTCAACCCGGTCTCTTAGATATTTAATTAAATAAAAATAGCGTTTGTAGAGTGAATTTAAACACGAACCGCTTAGTAATACTAAGGTATACATTTTTTTTTTTGGATTTCTACTTACCAATCGACTTGAGCCGTAATTCAATGTCTGCCGGCGTTGCTGATTAAGTTGGTCTTTTGTATCTTAATCTTTCTTGCAATGCTTTTGTGGAGGAAATGCCGAAAGGTTTTGATAGCATGACGAATTTGGTTGTGCTTGACTTGCATAGTAATATGCTTGTTGGGGAGTTGGATGTTCAATATTTGATGCTTTCGAATGTGGTGCATGAGGATTTTAGTGGAAATATGTTAGTGAGCTCACCCTCGATGCAGCGGAAATTTTTACCGGGACTTTTCAGAGAATATTGTATTTGAATTTGAGCCACAACCAGCTAAAAGGTTCATTGGTAAGTAGTGGAGAGGCACCAATATTTGGAAAATTGAAGATTTTGGACCTAAGCTACAATCAACTGCAGGAGAGTTGCCAGGATTTAACCTTGTTTATGACCTTGAGGTTTTGAGGCTTAGCAACAACAAATTTTTCTATTTCTTCCCTAATGACATATTGAAAGGAGATGTGCTTACTTTGGCAGATTTGGACTTAAGTGGCAACAATCTTTCAGGTATTATTTGTGTTAATATCTGCATATTATAATATAAACATTTATCGTGCTAACGGGAATCATCAACCAGTAATATACGGGCATTGAGGATGGCTGGTTGTCCCTTTTAATGATGTTTCTTGGTCTTTCTGGTCCAATAACCTTTATCACCTCATCAACTCTGCGTAGCCTCAACCTTTCTTCAAATAGTCTGACAGGCGAGCTTCCACTGTTGACCGGGAGTGTTGCTATACTTGATCTATCAAACAATCAGTTCCATGGAAATCTTAGTAGATAGGCCAAGTGGGCTTTTTTTTTTTCGATGAAAAAGTGGGCTAATATTGAACACCTGGATCTTAGCCAAAATGGTCTCTCTCTCACAGGACTCATTCCTGAGGGTGACATAACAGTTTTTACGTCTCAGTTATCTCAACATTTCCCATAATTCTCTTAGTGGTATCCTGCCCAAAGTTGCCACACAGTTTCCGAAATTGGGAATACTTGATTTGAGTGCGAATCAGCTTGAAGGTTCTCTGCCGACAGCTCTTCTTACCGTACCCACATTGCAAGAATTACATTTGGGAAACAATATATTATCTGGTGACATACAATTTGCCGCTATGCCTTGGAGCAAATTAGATCTTCGAAATCTTGTTCTTTCTCATAACCATATTAGTGGTTATTTTCCTGATTCGTTTGGATCATTGGTTGAACTGCAAATGCTGAATCTCGCAAAGAATAATCTTCACTGGATCGTTGCCCACTTCAATATCTGATTTGTCTTCCTTAACCATGTTAGACTTGTCCGAAAAAAATTTTACCCATCTAATTTTCCTGGCAGGCTTGGAAGCTTAAAATGTATCTTACAATGATCTCACTGGTGTTGTTCCAGAAAACTTGAGACATTTATCGGTTTCATCTTTCTACCCGGGTAATTCAGGATCTAATTTTCCGAATGCGCCTGCTGGTTCGTTTAATAATCCAGCTGGGAGCTCCAAGAGAAAGCCAAATGCAAACCTCGTCAGGATTCTTATAATTGTTGCATCTGTGGTAGCTGTCATGATTCTTGCTTTGATTTGTTATTATCATACTTTACATCCGTATACCGAGGAAGAAGGCATCTGAAAGTTTAACAAATGAAGATCTGAGAGCACAGACCGCTTCAACTTCTTCTACATCAGTGGAAGAAACATTTTCAGGTATGATGCTTGTGTTGTGCTGACGATGTAAAGACTTCAAAAAAAAGGATCATCCTCATAGATGATTCCTGAACGCCCTGAAAAGAAGGCACATGCATCTGGGCTTGCAGATTTCTCATCGGCAAAACAGTGGATATTCTTGGCATGATTTTGTTTGTGTTTATGGGTTTACGTTCTTTAATCTTCTTCTTCTGTTTTTTAATATCGTTTTCTTTTGGATTTCTGGTACAGAGTTATTCCGGTAATTTGTTAGTGAGGACGGTTAGCCAGTTTGTCAGCTCAAGCGACCAGCTTAAGTAGTATGTTTTGTTTCGTTGTCTCATTAATTTGTTATTTTTGGATCGGAAAAGCTCTATTGATTGATTCGTGGCAAAGAAGTACAGGTAGACATAGCTCAAGTACAAATGCAGCTTTGAACGCTCAGGCCGTAGGCACCAACCACTAATCACTACTGCTGACACACTAGTGACAATCAATCAAGAACAAACTAATAAAACCACTCACAACTCGTGAGAACAATAGACGACTCCCACACTCCGTGGGGAAAATAAACTAAGCTCCTACACTAGCAGTGAGGAGACTACAAAAGCTCCTACACAAAGATGTGAGGAGAATACGAAAGCACCCACACAATGACGTGAGGGGAATGTTGGACCTCCCACACTTAACCGTGGGGAGACTACCTACACCTAACAAGAACAGACAACTAAGTAAGAAAACTAATTAAGCAAGATTAACTAACCTAATCTAACCTCATCCCAGTAGACTAATCAATGTTAAACCAACGTCGCCCGCAGCCAAGCCCAACATCAGTCTTGCCGGAAGGAGCATCAATCCGAGCAAGGATCTGTGAAATCCAAGGCTGCGTGAAACAAAACCGTCACCCACGGCCAAAACCCTTCATCCGAGCAAACATAGGAAGCCTCAACCGATCTAGATCGCTCGCCGCTCCAGATGAGTAATGTCGCGCCGACTTGCCGAGGGAGCACCGCCCAGACATGCATCGGCCTCTGATCTGAAAGAATACCACCAACGACCCTTGCGCACCGCAGATCCGGAGGCCAAACACGTCGACTCAGAATCGGGGCCAGAATTCTAGAACCGGCAGTCCAACCCACGACATGAGACAGCCACCACGACATATACCTTTGTGACGGTTCTACGCATGAACCGCGAGCCATCCATCCCGGAGAAGCTCAGAAGACTGGCCGGAAGAGTTGGAGGTAGGGACAAAACGACGGGATCCTATGCTAAATTGGACTATGCAAATTCCACCTACAAAACCATCACAATCGATAAAACAGACCGTTGACCGGCCATAAAGCAGACTGCCGCACTCCATAGAATATTAGAGACATAGCACAACACAATCCAACGGGTCCAAAACCAAATCAAACATCATCAGCCGATCGCAGACTCCAGCAAACTTCATCCATCGATAGATCCAAGCCAAACAAGGCATGTCAAAACGAATCCAGGCAGCAGAAGAGTTTCCCGCCGTGTCGCCGCCGCATCTCCGCCGCGACGCCGCCGTGCTCCGCCGTCATGAAATCACCAACCAGCGCTGAAACCACGACCAATCGATAGATCAGAGCCATGTAGATGTTCTCATTCAAATTCAGCCGGCAAAAGGAGCAAGAATCCGTCCAGATCTGAGAAGGACCGTTGAAGCGCCGCCATGCTCCACCTTGCTCCCCTGTGCTCCGAACAGCCAAAACTTCACAGCCCGCCCTCGTCACATACATCGGTTGTGATATGGACCAAAAACTAAACTAGGTAAGGAAGTTGGGAGAGGTAGAGGACCACCACCTCCGTAGAGGGAGGTCCTCCACCCCAAGTGAAGGCTAGAAGGAGGTTGCTGTTTGGTGGTGGTGTTTTAGAGAGAATTTGGAGGAAATTTCGTTCGGTCGAAACTTGTAATGCTGGAGCCTTGGAGGAAGGAATTGGGAAGGAGACTCGGCTCCAGTTTCTGTTCTTGGGTATGTGAACTTGCAGGTCATTCAATGGTAGGAACTGAGAACTTTGGCAAGAATTATTCTTGTGTGACTACTTTGCGCTTTAAAATCATTCTTTTGTGCGAGGAAGGCAATCTGGGTCATTGGGCATATTTGTAGGCATGTTTTAGTGTCAGCTCGAGTCCTTACTGCATACTTTCTCTATTTTATTGTTTTTACAGTCAATAGTAGTTGATTTTTGTTTTGTTCTTTTCAAAGTGATTCTGCCAAGGTTCTCAATTGGTGCTTAATGTCGTCGAACCAGTCTTGTTACGCTGTCGAAGGACACCATCAGGGACAATTTAGGCTAAGCGCCTTGTCTAAATACATTTAAGGTATGTTGTTTATTGTTTTTGAGCAACTAAGGTTATGTAGTAGTGTTCAAGTTCATTAGCCATAGATGAAAGCCCCAAACCAAAGACCACTAGATGCAAGGCATTGCCCTTCACAAAGGGCATACTGACTGCAAAAGCCTTCCATTTGAGAAGGTAAAATTCTTGAAATAGAGTTGGGTTGGGTCTCTAGTCTCTTTGGTGCATCCTTGTCTGAAAAAAAGATACACGAATCTCTCTCTCACTCTCACTCTCACTCTCAGAATGCTTGCAGTTCAAAATAATGAAGAAAAATCTCAGACTTTAGGATATCTCTTTACTCTGTTCCTCATTTGAACTCCTCTTATTCACATTTCACCCTAGTGTCCTTTCTCACCTTCCCAATATAAGACAACCTCATATCAACCCATATCCTTTGTTAGACTACGACCCACAAGGCCAACTAACTCCACATTGTCCCTTTGTTCAGGACCATTAGTTAGAGACACACTTACACTAGCCCAAAATGTACGTAGTTCTCCTACAACAAGGCCTGACACGACCCAAAGAGAATTGGACTCGGCTTGAGGCATTCAATATCTTTATTTGGACGGGGGCTCGGGCCTGGCCTCGGGCGGCTTGACCCGAACTAATTTTTATTAGGGTTTATTACCCAAAACCACCCGTAAAATACGGGTTTTTCCAATAGTCACCCATAAAATGTCTAATTACCAATTACCACCCATTAAAATATTTTATTCCAATTACCACCCATTAAAATATTTTTTTACCAAAACCCACCCAAATGCAATTTTTAACACCCACCCATCGACATTGAAAATCTAAATAAT
>JAWWMW010096166.1:0-11314 GCA_035048345.1 Echeveria elegans
AGAAATTTCATGTCTCATCTCTTTCCGATTAGCATGATGTTGTCTCTTCAAACATATTTTTTTTACAGTCAAAATGATAAGAATACTCATTAAAAATATCGAACACGCTATTAAGGATTAATGTAAATATTGTGTTTTCATATTTGCCCCTTTTTAATTTAAAAATCATTTAATGTTATGATTTAATTTGAAACGTAGAATGAATCAAATGAATGAACATGATCTTTTTATACTTTTTATTTTAAACACCTTTTTTTATTTGATCACTCTCGTTCCACAAAACCACCCATTTATTTTATCGTTAGCCATACTCACACCTTTCATGCTAGTCGGTAGATTTCGTTTAAAATATTAATCAAAATAATCAAAATAAGCTCAACCGTTGGTATCAAAGTCATATGTGATAAAATGGGTCACAGTGAATAATCTTGTTCGAGGTTCGAGTGAGATAGGCTTTGTGACCCCAGGCTCAGGGTCCATAATGACCAACTTCGACTCTGCACCCTTGTCCCAGACTCTCGGTATGTGCAGTTTTGGAGGGTTTTTTTTTTTCTTCAGAGCAACTGACCTGAGCAACTGCACCGGAGCATGTGCTGGAGGAGCTGCTTGCCCTACCATTTCAGTCCATTTCACTGATCCAGCAGCTGCTGAATTTTCAATGAAAATTTTCAACAGGTGCATATGCTCTCAATACATGCCAACACTTCTTTTGCAAATTGTCCAAACACTCAAAAATTATTGGATTTGTGCTTCTTCTTTTTTTTGCAACCAAAACGTCTAGGTTTGTCTTGGTTCACAGTATGCTATACAAGCATGGCTCTATTTACTTTATCTATTACATCTGAGATATCAACAAATATATATAGTCATAAACTCATCCGCCGTCTAATGAATTTGGTTTCCTCTTCTTAAAGATTGGTCTTCGCCAAGGAGTTGAGAATTTTCAAACCTCAATGCAACCTCAGTGATACCATGGAGTCCTTTGTTGACACGCTATGCCCGAAATCTTGTCCAAGCCTCTTTCTCTGCTAGTTTATATCTTGTTGGAGATTAGTGTGAGGAAATTACAATACTAACAAATGGGTCATTCCCAAATGTATCATAATAAACCAGCCAGCATTGCTCCAGGATCTGTCAACGCAGCTGGTGGACTTGTGGGTTGTGCAACTACAGGAGGGGGTCTTGCTGGAGCTATGGGAATGCTGATCAGTTGTTCCTTGACAAACTCTTTCAACCTGCATAAGAGATGGTTTACTATGCTGCAAAAAAACTATTGAGTAGCATGATTGTATGCATTTGGCGGTTTGGAATGAGCTTACTCAAGTGTCAGAGTTGGGTCTCCAGAGGCAACTGTTATCCGCAGCTGGGTCCTGTCTGCCGGATCTGTTTCGATTCGTATCTGAATAAGAAACAGGAATGAACAAGTTAAGCAATGATTTTAAACCAATGGACCCTCATCAGTAGCACTGTAGACCTCGTTGTATTCAGGTTCACACTTGGCATACAGCCATACACAAACATAAGTGTGAAAGCTGGATTGTTCTATAATTTGTTGTCAAGAGTAGGAGTCATACCAAACACAACATTGGCCTCGTACTTTCTGAATAAAAAGTTGTGCTCGCAACAAGATTGTTGGGATTTGGATCCTGAAATACAATTAAAAGCAACAGGATTAAGGAGCTGCTCGAGTATGCGTTGAAGGAATGAGTGTCAAAGGCAATAACGAGGGGCTTACAAGTCCTGGGCAGACCATCAATCGGAAGCCATTTAATAGGTTTGCAAGTTCTTGGAGAGGCAATGGGTGCACGCCTCTAACCTACTCATATTATTTTCCATCACAGTTCGAACATAAAATTACTCATGATATTTTCAGTTATCCGTTCTTGCATAACTGCAACAACCTAGAGTGACCGCAGTACTTTTTAACCAGTATGATTTTGCACTACCCTTTTGTATTGAACCTTCAATTGAACACTTTGTAGCAGTCATCAATTAATTATTTTAGTTAAAAGACTCTACCGACAAAAATAAAACAGAATTACTCTGGTAATAAAATGATTATTAGTGTTCAGGAGATTATTGTATTTAAAACAAGTCAAAGATCATACCACTTCTTGAAGCTTCAAAGGAGGCCCTGAAAGGGATCTCCATTGTGGAAAAAACTCTTCAGCTGACACTGGAATAGGCTGCAAAAACTTATTCAAAACAGCTGGAAGACGAAGTTTAACATTCACCTGCAAATAAGAAGGGTGGTCATAGTTAATTGTTAACTGGTCAATGTTAACTCAGAGAATTGGACTGAAAATATATGTCAAGGATATTTACCATATTGGAGGCAAACATGTAAGAGAAGTCCATAACAGCAACATCCCTGCTAGGTCGTAGATTTATAAACTCAAGAGGGCATTGTACCTATATGATCATGACTTTCAATATATAGGTAGAACGAAGCAATCGACACAATTCAGAATTGAACAAGAAAAAGTTGCATGAATAATTAACAGAGTTATTTCACACCTGAGCTCGGGGAGGAATTGTTTCAGGCACAACAGATTGTTCTATTTTTAGATGCGAAGGCGGCAAAATAACTGTTCTAACAGAAGTTAATGGTGAAACATTTTTATTTCCAAGGAAGAGAGCAAGTCGGCCTTGATGCGCTTTCCATTCAGCTTTAATGCCAATCTGTACATAAAAAATTGAGTAAAAGTTTTTAGCTTCAGTGATAGCTAATCGCGACGCTGTGCGTGAGAAATTTCCAAAAAAGATTTTGTGACCTGAATGTTAGGATCTTCATAGAGGACACCGCTATCTTTCAGGCATAAAAGAAGAAATCTTTCAGCAGTATTTCCAATTGGCTGTAATCAGAGGGTTGTCCAATCGTAAATCCAGTGTGAAACAAACAGTTCATGGCATATGCTGCAGCTCTTATGGAAGTTGCCAAGTTGGTGACACCGATTTTTCAATTTGGAATGTTTTAGCACAATGATAGAATCTTTTTTTCCTCAAAGACGAAAAATGAATGTGAATGCAACTGTGCTTGCAATACTTTTAAAAGGCGAATTAAACAGGTCGTGAATTTATGCAATAAAACAAATGGAAGCTCGTATGATAAGATTGTGAGAAGTGATTTTTTCATCATGTTTCATCAGCGTACCTGTACAGTGTTCGTAGTTTCATCAGCAGGCACAATTGCGGCTGTATCAACCATACCTGAAACACCTTCCACTCCCAAGGCTGCATTTTGTTCATGTGTTGCATTACTAGGCGGCCCTTCAATAGCCAGTGGACTCAGTAGATCACCAAGAAGGTCTACTGAAGGCACACGCTGATGATCTGCTTCACTAGGAATGCCATTAGACTGGTGAGATCCTACATGTGATGAGTTGACATCCTGTAAAAAAGTGTACTCCAGTTATAACACCAAACTATTTTTCAAGCTTGAGAACGCAAAAAAAAAATCGTATGAAAATAATACTTTCCTCGGTGACAGCAGTTGGTATTTTAACAGGGCCAAGCAGGCCTGCAGGTGGATTCCTATTTGCATGACGCTGTTCAGTCACCACCAATGCATTTGAAGTTTGTAACTGAGATCGTAACTTGATAGCACTTTGTTCGGCTAGATCAACCTCTGTGTCCTCGGCTTTCTTTATCAAGGCAGACTGAAAAGGGATGCATATAATTGAAACTTAAAAAAGTAGTTGATGATTAATATTTATTCAATACGACAGCTAGTTATTTTGTTGAAAAGCCTCCAATCCAATCAAAATGGTGAAGCTGTAAAATACTTGCAATAGATATCAACTCAAAAGGTCGTCTACATGCAAATATCAGGAACATACTTCACGTTCAGGGAATCTGGGCATTTCAGCCAGTATATCCATATATGCTGCACCTTTTTGGCTTAGAGCGAAGTATTCAACAGCTCGTTGCTGTATTTCCATATCTATGCAACTCTCATACCTGCAAGATCAATTTGATGACTGCTGAGCAAAGAAACACAGGAAGATAATGGAGATGAAGCACTGAAGGCATCACATTACTTGCTGAATACCGCCAAAATGAGCTTGTGAAGTTCTGGGTCAGGAGGTTGAGTATGCATAAAGATTTTAGCATATGTTGAAAGAATAATAGGAATGGTGAAAGTTCTGCAAAAAAATAGGTCCTTCATAAGATTCTGAATCAGCAGACAAAAATAATAAACAAAAACAGTATATGTGAAGCAATTCAAATGTTTCTGAGCTCTTACGAAACCGTTGGTAGTTTTTCCTGTATGATATGGAATATGTCCTTAGGACTACAACCAGGCCTACTCGCTATGAGATGGCCATGTTCACCGAGAATGTAAGACGTGACCTGTTAGCACATGAAGTATTTTTAAAAAGAGGGCATAAAAAAGAATCACTTTCCACATCAAAAAAGAAAATAGATCATGGAATCAGTATCCATAATTTTAGAAGCAATTTCTTAAAGGTACTACTCACCTTGACCATAGTCTCGTGCACAGCAGGCTTGTCAAGATACTCTCTAGCTTTAAGAGCGGCATAAGGCTGAAAACAAAACCATACCAGTTCAGCAATTAGAAACCTTGTTTTCACAGGATGAATGGTAGATACTGAAATATTCACCTGAAGATCTTCATTGTTTGCAACATACTGAACAACACGAAACCATATATCATCGCTTACAAAATCTCCAGCTTTGTCAATCAACTGAAGAATCACATCTACATACCTAATATAACAAAGAACAAGCTTAAAACATTGGCCATTTCCAAACGATCAATCAGTGTTTTAATAAAGTCGACTGCCCAGTATGCACCTTAACATACATGCTATGCCAAATTGAAAAAGATATGCAAAATACTTGCTGTACTGTATACAGCATAAGTCAGATTATACACTAATTTGGTTCTGTATACAAATGCAGTATTCCAAGGACTGAGTGTTTGTTAGCAATGCCTTCATTTGTTAAGTCAATCCCCTTTTAGAAGAAGTTTTACCAACAATGCAGATTATAAAAATCGGACTATTATCATTCATGATGATCCAAAACATAATATTCCTTTGATGTGCTGGATTGCTGCATATCAAACTAACCATGAAAGATCCGGTGCAAATTTTTCCGCAAGAATTGCAGCTTTGAGAGACAACTCTTCACGCATTGCAAACTCAGCAGTACTTAGATACTAAAACATGGATGAAGAGAAGTATTAGCTATATGACATGTAGCACCCAGTATCAAATCTCTTCTTTCATCAAAGAACTTCCATATACCTGTAGTAGCTCTTCAACAATGTCTTTTGCATTTGTAACATCACACATGCCATACAGTAAATCAAGAGCACGCCTTCTTATACTGCAAAATGAAATCAAAAGAAATCAAAACAAAGTATAACTTGCATGTTATCAATTTTGTAGATCAGTGCCTAACTTTGGTTACACACTGTACTTAGGAAGCTACGGATAAAAGCATGTTATGTGAATTAAACATAATCCGTTGCACCCCCAATTTCCTGAAGATGATTGGGCACATATTAAAATTGCTTGAAGCCAATTCCGTAGTTTTTTTTAAAGTAATGCTCAAGTGGAAACTAAAGAACTTTAGGATGGTAAAACTGAGAGAAGTTGGAAAAGATAAGTAAATCCTATGCAATTAATAAAAAAGAATTTCTCGTCTGGATGTCACAAAGAACAACCGCTAAAAAAATTCCTTAAAGGTTCTTCCTGCCGACAGTACCCTTTCCAGGGAAGCAGGACAGGACCGCTAAATAAAAGGCGACATTTCGAAACATATTTACTAAAAAATGGTGTTAGGGCAGATGATGAACCTAATATCAGGATCCTTCAAAGAAGTAATAATCTGTGCTTGATGTCTTTTGATTATGTCTTGGACATCCGTCACCATCAACATCCTGGTCATATTTTCCTGCATAGAAGATGTGTCATGCCAACTAACTGAAGTTGATACCTTTTTGGATACCTGAGTAATTTGATGTTAAGGGAAATCGGCACCAAGGCTAGCTTAAACTTAAATCTTACCAGACCGAGGTATCTGATGTTTGGTTCCCGAACGGCAATAAATTTACCCAACAAGGCCACACATTGAGACATCATCTCCTTCTCAGCATCCAGATGCATTACCTAACCAAGTAGGTAAAAAAGAGAGGGAAAATAAGTGAGTTATAGACAAGTGAATATATTGACATTTGCTTCATTGTACTAACAAAATGGGCGGTAAAGACGTAACTTACAAGAGCAAGTGCCTCAAATAAAACAGCATGTGAAGCGTTGTTCTTGTTCACATTTTTCACAACATCAGTTCCCATCAAAATTCGTTGCAACACCTGAATATACATGTACATTCAACACAAGCCGGTATACAAATAGTAAGAAATAATATGCTCAAGCAAGAAGAACCTCGAACAATGATCTTCTGGTGCTGGGGTCTTCGATTGTAGGGAAATACTGAAGGGCCCTCATTGTTTTGACCTGCATCGAGACTAACAGTTTAATTTGCAATTTAGAGTCTAAACTTTTATCTTTAAAATGCTAACTGAATGACCTAGTACGTATCATCTTCATTTTCTATCAAATAACCAAACTCCTGAATATAGCCCTCTTAGCATAAGACTGATCTATTACAATGTTTAAAGAGAACTAGTTGGATTATCCTCAAGGAATATGACTTATCACCAGAGAAATACTGGAAAACAGAAAGATTGAAGTAAAAAGCCACTTATATACCAACTTTCACAAGATACGAAATATCAAAGTTGGTTATGCGGAGTCCATAACATATTTACATAGTATGATATGAAGAGATATTGAAAGGTCCAAACCTGAAGCCAGGGAGATGGGATACCATAGTATGTATATTCTTGTGGAATATCTTGGTTCCTTGCGAGCCTCTCCAAGATTTTTACGCATTTTGGAAGACAGCTCCAGTATGCATCATGGTTATTTGATACTAAAGTAACAAGAAGGCTCATAGAAGATGTTAAAACCCCAAAATCACGTTCGTCTAATAGCTGCGTCATCCGGTCTGACCTAAAAGGCATCACAAAACAAAGATCATAAACAGATAGAGATAGACAGACGAGACATATTCCAAATACAAGTTTCAATAAGTACCAGCCATCCACATTAACAACATCTGGATTCTTCCTATACATGCGCAAGAGACACAATGCAGCCTTTTTTCTAACAAGTGGCCGGCAGCTACTAGAAAGCTGGAAAAAACAAAGAAAGAGATTTTTTGTCATTATCAGCGGATCAAAGAAGATTGCCAATTTGTACGATTGTTGATTGTGCTCACAAGAAGCTTCTGGACATCAGGAGCTAAAGATTCTGCAAACTCCCTTCCACCAATATTTCCAACCTGTCATATTCAAATGCTTCAAATTATGTCCAAAACATAAAGATGGGTCCTAATGAGGTCCAAGCATATGGGTCCAAAGTACTAGCTGTAAATTAGTTATTACACGCTCATGCATTAATATTACCAACTGTTCAAACCATAACTACTATGCCAAGGCCCAAGGTCATGCAAGTAAAAATATTCTTTAAAAGTTTAATCAATTACAACTGAAGACAACCAAAGGGGATATACAGTCCACGAGATTGGCCAAGCACCAAACTAGAAGACAGTGTTAATTGTTCAATCAGCATAATTGTTGTTACCATACCAATGTCAGCGCAAGACACTGGAACGTTTCATTGCGGCCGATTATGTCATTGCGTACTGTATTAATTGCCAATCTGAGAAACTCATGGTTCTCGTTGAGCAAGCAGGATGTAACAATGTAGCCAACCTGCATTAGTTCATGCCATACCAAAGCCGGACGTGTGCATCACACAGATTAGCTTTTGACAAAAATCTTGAAACCGAAGCAAATATGAAGGTTTTACCTGTTTTTCTGGATATTTTGGTGCAGATATTAAGGAAATTGCCTCCATGTGGCCAAAATCTACATCATAACCTAACATGTAAATGTAAAGCATTTTCCAGACATATTTCTTCTTTTCATAGTGAGAAAAACCCTGAGAAAATAAAATTTCATTAAACACAACCAGAGCAACTAAAATGTCCATCTGACAAATAAAATGATATCACAAAATAACCCTTTTTTAGGGTGAAATCTAGATGCTTGAATATGAAGACCGTGGAATAATCTGTATTATGCTGCTAATTTGACCTAATATGTCAAAATGAAGATATCTGACATGCGAGAAATGTAAGTTAAATAGTTGCAGATAAAACATAATCACACAGTTATTAAGAAGCATTTGTACATCTCCTGAAAAATATCAAATCATTTCTCCTAAGCGTAGAGGAAGACAACCCAACAAAGAGCCCTCAACACCTCACCTAGAATATATCAGCTGAGTTGATAAATCTAAATAATGGACATCAGAAGTAGATGATCTAACTGGCTTCGTGTAGCCTCTATGATTATAAGCTTGATACCTATAATAAAAATTTGAAACCTTAGACATTATACTCATACTACTCTTTGGTAGGACTAACACTAATAATACTGATCACCATCAACTTTTCTAAGGGATGCAGGCTACTAATAGAACTCCCACTCAGATCTGGCCAGTGTTGCAATGTCGCCAAATCGCCAGTGTAGCTATAACCACAGTAACTAGTAACTACGGATCATACTGGTGGTTTGGGTACAAATTGCTAACTCACGTCACAGAAAGAAAACACACGATTAATAACAATTTGCTAGCAGATCCTATCGGATGGTCCTGCATAATGAGGGTCTCACTACTTTGCTTATTATATGCCACTCGTTCTCCAATCTCAGTAACTACCCTAATGAGCTCAAGCATTTAAGCAACTAGCAAATACACAGGAAGGAAAATGGTCAAAACTTGGGAGCATTGTCAGACCTTTTCATTTTTAAAACGAGTCCTGACTTTGCCAAGCTCCTTGTCAACACGTAATCGCTCCTGCTCCTTATTAGGACAATTACGAATATCACTAATGAAAACAGACAGGCCTCTCATCCCGGAAAGGGCCATTAGGTGGACAGATCTAGCCGGAACCAATCGCGTTGAGTTTCGGCTCCAGATCTCGACGAGGCTAGGTGAAAAGGCAGGTGGGAGGATCGGTAGGGTGAGGCGTCAGCCGCCAAAGGATCGGCTCCGGAGTGGGGATGTAAGAGAGAGAGAGAGAAGGGGTGGTGTGGACTGAGAGAGAATAAGAAGAAGATTCAGCTGATGGTGAGGTGGGAATGCAGCGAAAGGAGATGCCGATTTGATCTTATTTCTCACACTATTTTTACTATTTTCAATTTTTATTTCCTCCGATTCTTTTCAAATTTTACTATTAATAAAACACATAAAGGGTAGATTAAATATTATTTTATCCTTATAGATTCTATATTAAAAAGATTTTTAATTGACTTATAAATTACCTTTTATATACTTTATATATTATTTTTTATAGACAATGGATCGTATAAAATAGGCTTCTTAAAATCTACTATAACAATAGAATTCAATCTACAACAAACAAACATCCATAAAAAGAATTCATCCCTAAAGCCCTGATTTTCGTCGCTAAAGATCAAAGGATATAAAATAAGGATAAAGACAAAACAGAACTTCATTTGACAAAAATGTCTCTCTCATACTTTTATTTACACCACACGTCATCACACGTATTTGTTTCTATTATTTCGTATTTAGTCATATTTGTCCATATTTGTTTTTATATGACTCTATTTAAATGTATGTGACCGTATATTTGACAAGTTTTAATTGTATTATCTGGATTTCTGCCTTCTTAGACTGTATTTTACCAACTATTTGTTACTTAGATATATTTGGTTATATTATACCCAGTATCTGAATATTTTTTAATCGTATTACCCGTACATGTATTGACCAATTGACATTATTAAAAGATATTTAACTGTATTTGAGTAACTTTTAATCATATATATCATATTTAACTGTATTAGATCGAGTATTTGACTAATTTTTTTACGTATAGATTTCTCATTCGGAATGACGGATTGTCATAAAATTAAAAATAATATAATTGAACTATATTCAAAAAATTAAAAAATATGTAGCATTCAAAAATTTCAACTGAATGTGATATAATAAATTATTGAGAGAAACGTTGAAAATCTTTATTAAAATTGAATTAAATTATGGAGAAAATTTCCGTCGGGACGACGGGTCACCCTAGTAAATTAATAATGAGGGGTTCTCTACTAATTGGATTCGGAACACAGATGTGGCCAAAAAGTCAATATCGGAACAAACCCCATTTGTTGTTTCACTGGAACTTTGTTGACATATTTTTGACAACCGCCTGAAGATGGCCAAAGAGTGTCAAACAGAAGGGTTTGCAAGGAGCTATGGAAGAAGGACGATTTGCACATGTGCCAAGTATTTTCTGAAATGGATTTGGAAACTAACCAATTTTGGAAAAGAACAAATTAGTGCGGACAACTAGTTCGAAGAAGAAAAGGAAACTGAAAAAGGCTTGTATTAGGAAATAAAGATCGCGTCGGGTGTCCATTTTCAGAAGGCATGCTTTTAAGAAATTACCAAAAGCGGATTTAGTAATGGAGTATGTTTCCTAACCGGCTAGCCTTAGAAACTTAGCATCTATAAATAGAAGACAAGGCCAAAGCATTGGAGTATCAAAATCATTGAACTAAGCAATATAATTGAGATTTGGCAATCACACTCTTAGAAAAAACATCATTCTTGCAAAAGATTGATCGGAATTCACACGATGAAGGAGCCGGAGGTGTTTGACCAATCGGTAGATTGGTTGTAGCTCAACAGGAGTTTTGGAAAAGAACAAATTGATGAGTAGACAACGAGTTGGAAGAAGAAATGGAAAATGAAGAAGGCTTTTATTAGGAAATAAAGATCGCGTCGGGTGTCGATTTTCGGAATCAGGTCCGCATGATTTTAAGAAATTACCAAAAGTGGATTTGGTAATGGAGTGTGTTTCCTAACCGGACTAGCCTTGGAAACTTGGCATCTATAAATAGAAGACAAGACTAAAGCATTGGAGTAACGAAATAACTGAACTAAGCAATATAATTGGGATTTCACAATCACAAATGCAGAAGAAAAACATCACTCTAGCAAAACCACAAAGTTAGAGAGTGCCTCTCATAATAGGTTGTTTGCCAAAGTAGGTTGAAAAAGTTTATGTATTTACTTTGTTATATTTATTAATTATTTATAAATCGACCTACAGACATTTCTGTAGATCACGCTGCAACACGTTGAAACCTGATCCATCAAACCTAGTAGAATAACATCATCAATAT
>JAWWMW010096176.1:0-11313 GCA_035048345.1 Echeveria elegans
AGACCAACTCCAGTCAGTATATTCTGAATGAATCTTGTTTTCGACCATCGAAGCAGCGCATTCATGACTATTTTGGTTTATCGTTAGTCTAACTTTTATTTCTGACCGTATTTTTATGGGATATAGATTGATCCTTGATATATGTTATTGGAAATATTTTCTTGAAATGATTTTTAAATGGTTAACTATAGAAAAAAATCCGTATTTGTAGCACTTTTTTCAGACGACATTTTTTCATTTTTTTTTCACACTTAAACACTCGCTCGTTTTCGCCGTTAACGATTCGACATCTTCCGTCACAATTAACGGCAACTAACCCATTAATCATATTTTTTTAAAACATTAGGGTCCGATTGAAAACCCGAATAATACAATCAGACCTCTTCTTCCCCTTCCTCCTCAGCCACCCCTCCTCCCTCTTCCTCCGCTGCCAAACGTAAACTCATCTTCCAACTTCGCCATCGCCGTTTGCAACACACTCTCAACACGCTTCAACAAATATCCACCATCCTCATCCGACACCAACTCCCCCACAATTCTGATAACATCATCCACAGTAGAAAGATAAACAGTTGCCTCATCCATAAACCCTTCCGAAAACAAAAGACACTATTCTCTCGACCCGGAATCCGAATCCCACCCCAAAATCACCTCTTCAGCCGCCTCCATTTACTGCTCTAATCCTCCCTTGTCATCATCACAACCACCATACGACAACACTTCCCATATACCCTTAAATAGACTACCTAAAATCGATAAAATGAATCTTCTTTCATATTCTTTGATGTACCTATGCTCTTCACGATCTGCTGAGCAGCTGCCAGCACCCTCTCATCCCCATCCGTTGATTTCGCCATCAAAGCCAAAATTATGGCTTTATGAATCGACGATCGTATCATTTGTTGTTGTGGTTGTGTGCAGGTCTGGATTGTGGATCAGGGGAATTTCTAGGGTTTGAAATTACGTACATCGACTGACGCCATAATTTGTATATCAAGGAACAGGGGTGTCGTCTAGGGTTTGAATTTATGTTCCAAATAATTTTAAAGGTTGGGGTTTCTAATTGGAAAAACTGTCTTTTAAATCATCAACTTCCTAGTTTTGCACATTTAAATCTTCAACTCAAAAAAGTCAAAAACAATCCTCAACTTCTTATCTGACTTCCAAAAAAAATTCTCAACTTATGTTGACTTTCAAAAAAATCCTAAAAAAAAACCTTCAACTGATGCCAATAATGGCAATGTAAACATAAATTTAGGATTTTCTTGAAAGTCAACAAAGAAGTTGAGGATTTTTTTTTGACATTTTTGAGTTGAGTATTTAAATGGGCAAAACTGAGAAGTTGATGATTTAAAAGACAATATTCCCATTTCTGATTTGGTTTTTGTGGAAATCGATGGTTGATTAATATGTTAAAAAAATGACTAGGGAATAACCCTTCCTATCATACTCATGATTATTTCGAATGACTCATGAAAATAAGGTAGAATGATTTTGAAATGGTTTAGGTAAGTGTAGCACTAGACATGCAAATTGGGTGTAAGTCTCACGGGCACGAGTTTTGAAATACATACACACATACAATCTTATAGGACAATAGAAATTCGCACTAGCATGGCTTAAATTAATATCGTAGATTTTAAATTCATTAACCGCACTTGCCCAGTTTTAGGCTAACTTCATCGAACACGTTCTAAGCTAGTCTTTCATAGATAAAATAACCAAACTTGGCCAATTATAAGTTATCCTCTTGATTTAAGAATATTTAACTTAGTACATTACTAGTTTTTGCCTTATCAAGGTGCAATACTAGCCTGAGTTCATCCATTGGGATTCTTCTCCGAGTTATAGTACGCATGCGGTTGTGTCAAGCTTTTGTCAAGACACTAAATCATATAACACACAAGCGTAGGACAAATATAACTATTGCAACCAAAAATTATTTATAAAATGCATGTAGAAATCCCTTCAATCGATCATGATTACTCAAGGGTTTGTTAGACCCTTGTCATCAAAGTAACTACTCACTCATTTCGAGGGAAAAACAATACATAACTAGTGTTAAAACTAAACTAAAGAAGAGTTTTAGAATAGAAAGAAACAAGTCTTCAAGTGTGGAATTCTTCTTGCACAAATCAAAACTTAGAGCAACTGGCAGGCAATTGAGAGTGTTTTTGGAGAGAATTTTTCATCTTGAAAAATCTTATTTTGAAGGAGAATGAGACCTACTTTTATAGTGTTCCAAAAGTAACTCGTTTTTCTCCATTTAATTCTCCAAAAGTAACCCCCTTTCCAAAATTTCACCCCATAAAACTCCATCATTATTGCTTGAAATGATCAATGATGCCATCAGATTGGTCTATATTTTGAAGGAGAGTGTTTTGAATTTCTTGCATGAATACTCCATTTAAATGATCAATGATGGTCTATATTTATCCATTTGATCTGATGATCGGTTTGAGTTCAAAACGCCATTGACGTCATGTTGATGCCATCAGATTGGCACGGATGATATTGAAGAAGCCGAAGCGGATGACAACCACATTGAATCTTTCGACCATCTAAACATCCCATGAACTCTTTTCAGCCAACATAAAAGTTTTTGGTTATTGAGCCAGCTTTCTAACGCAATTTGTTTTATCTCAATCGGATAATGGATGCTCTCTGTGGAAACTTCCAAAGCTCAACAGGTCAAATTTGGGTCAAGTTCGGGTGAACTCTCAATTCATTTGATCCACTTTAAGATCGATCGATTTTTTTCTCTGCCCATTCGATCAAGCTTGTCTACCTGTTCGAAAGAACTTTTAGTTCAGTCGAATCAAGCCTCATTGCGATCGTACTATGACCTTGCTCATTTGATCAAGTGACTCTCCAACTCGATAGTGTTTATTCTGCCAAAACCTTTGCTTTTGCTCCTTTTCTCTTCATTTTTCTATGTTTTCCTTTTGTCCTCTACAATTAGCATGAAGTGTATTTTATACCTGAAATAGCAATATAAGTGTAGAAAGCGTCTGATTTTAAGAATATAAGTGTATATATGCCTAAATCGTAGACATTTTTACACCGATCAAAATACTCCACACTTAAACTTTTTCGTCCTGAACAATACTCTAAAAACAATAAAATCTACTCCTAACTCACTTTTGTAACAATCACGAATGCATTTAGCACATGCACTAAGCCTTTAATCCCTTGGCTACTCTAGTAGACGAGTTATAGTCTCGTGAGAGTTTTCAGAAAAAAGAATACTCACAAATCCTAGCAATTCATCCATTCAAAAATTTAACCTTTCTACAGTTTTCTGAGCAAGCTATTTCATTTTCAGAATGTTCAAGCACATCAAAGCATTGCTAATAATTCATGTTATGAAAAAGTTCAAAAATTACTCAAATCATAATAGTCATAAATTTCTCATAAAATGAATACCAATAACTAACATTTGCTTGATCCAAATCTTCAATCGACATTTACACTAAGAATCATGATGTAAAGCGCAAAGTTTTTAAAGAAAAACTTATTGAACCCGTTACCTATGTAGCTAGGGCTATTCCATAAGCTCAAGGTATTGAGCTCATACTCAAGCATTAGACTAGACGTCATAATCCATAAGAGTAGAGGAGTTCCGATGTTTGAAAATAACATTTTTAATTTTCTCTCATAGTCCCCCATCATGCCTACATATGTTCATACAAGGATCGTCCCTAAGCAATTTTCAATGGTTAGCACATAAAGCTTTACTCGAATCACAAAAATAAACAAGGCATGACGACAATAACTTAAGTAGTGGGCAAGAACATTATTTTTTCTTCAAAATTTTTCTTTATTAGGCTGAAACAGTTACTTTTAAGGGGGAAATAATATATGGGTTTATTACCGAAAACAACCCGTAAAATACGGATTTTCCGTAAACCACCCGTAAAATGTGAAATTACTCAAAACCACCCGCTAAATTTTTTTTTACCAATAACCACCCATATAAAAGTAATCAGTTCAATAACACCCACCCATCGGGAAAAAATCATAAAAAATAAGAAAAAAAATTCAAAAAAATTCAAAACTTCAGAAAACAAATATACGAATGCAATTTATTTAGTTTCGTATTTAACAAAAAAAATTATGGCTTAAGAATATTTTTGTATAAATTTAATTAGATATTTCAAAATTTTACCAAATTTTAACACAAAAGTTTATCAAAAAATTTTATTTAATGGAATTCAATTACTGTTTTGAACGTCTCTGAATTTTAATAGATTCTTATAATTTTATTTTTATTGAACAAATTGACAATGGGTGTATGTTTATTGAACTAATTAATGTTATATGGGTGATATTGGTAAAAAAATCTGTATTTACGGGTGGCTATTGGTAAAATTAATTTTAACAGGTGTTTTGAGTAATTTCACATTTTACGGGTGGTTTACGGAAAAATCCGTATTTTACGGGTGGTTCTCGATAATAAACCCATAAATATGATGCAGCTAAATTTTTAATATTTTATTTCCTAACCCTCGGTAACTGTTCAACAATATTTTTTTCTTTATCATTAGATACCCAACACTTAAGTCTTGTTATGCCTAAATAATACTACTCGAGTGTCACAAAAATATACTATCAATCATGCTAAAGTCATCTAAAGGCAATTAAGAAATTCTATGAAATATGATATTTTCAAAATTTTCTTTGCACAACTTTTAGCAAAACTTCAGTTTTTTTAAGATGGAATAAAACTTTAAATGGACCGACCTAAGCTAGCCAAAGCATCAAATCAGTTGATATAGAATTTTCTACCAAGAAAATCGTTCAAATCAAAGTGTCCAACACATGAATTTCATAGCTTATAAATTTTTAATAGGTGTGTTTGACTAAACTTAAACATGCTCAGTAAACATTTCAACATATTTTCAGTATATCATGGTAGAATGAATGCAATTGTTTTTTTTCAAAAGTTTCACAATAAGCACACAAAATGTTATCAATTGAAAATCCATGCATACTACCCACACACCCCACACTTAAAACTTGCTTAGTCCCTAAGCAATTATATGAATAATAAAAAGATAGGGTGTAGATGAACTTAATGCCTACATTAACATCCTGGCAAGGACGAGTCTTCTATAAGAAACACATTCGAGAAGTCCTTTGCTAGAATCACCTCTTAAGTGGTGGGTTAATCAATAGTTACTCCGGGTCAGTCAAGTGAAAATTTTCAATTAGGAGGCACTCGCCAGCGTGCTATAGCTTTAGCCTGTAGCCATTGACTTTAAATCGACCTCCTCCTCTGTTGAATAATTCAACATGCTCGTTGAGTTCTTGAATGGTCCAGACCATCTCGACTTTAATTTTTCAGGAAATAGCTTAATCCTTGAATTGAACAAGAGTTCATCTCATTGCTGAAAAGTCTTCTTTTGAATTCTCTTATCATGCCATAATTTTATCTTCTGTTTACAGATTCTTCCGCTTTCAGAAGAGTTTAGCCTGAATTCTTCGAGTTCATGGAGTTTATGGTCTAAAATTTTCAGTTCACGCCTATGTGTGATAATATCTTTCAGAAATTTTGCATATGTAGGCATTTGGGATATTACCTCGGAGAATGGAAGTGTAACGTGCAGCTTTGCTAAAATCTCCGCATATCTGTTAAAGCTTGTGTTCTCCTTCGACTTCACTTGTCTTTGAGGGAAGGGGAGGGGCGGTACATATGCGAGTGGAGCTACGTACGGTTCTTCCTCCTCCTCCTCTGCTACTATTTCCTTCTCGGGCTGCTTTTCTAATTCTTCGACCTCCTTGCTTGGACCTTTCTATTTTTTCTTTGGTTCCTTGAGAACCTTTACACTCAAAAGTGTTATTGCACTAACATCAGCAGACCTCACGTCCGCTTGAGAGGGAAGTTTCCTAGGATTCCTCGACGAGCCGGTGGCTTGTTGAGCAAGTTGAGTTCTATCATCTTCCGGGCTGCTCTTTTTTGTAAAAGCTCGGATGTCAAGTATTGTATGTCTTTATTTGTTGAGCCTGCGTTGTTATCATTTCATTTGAGTAGTGATCATTTGAGTCATTAGTTGCGTTAACGACGGTTCCTCTTGCTTCTTGTCCAATTGCCTTAAATTATATCCTTGGTTGTTACAATATTGTCCCTTAGACTGATTTCCTCCTGGATATTGAGTCCTTCATTGTCCTCGGGTATTGTGAGCATTGTTTGATGTCGAAGGCTTGCTATCCGGATAAAATCTGATTTGTTTTTCTTGTCTTTGCATTGGCGGTTGTACATAGGGGCGGTCGTATCCTCGGGTTGTGTAATTAACATCATCTTCTCTTGAATCGTATGTGTCCTCATTGACTTTGTTCACTTCGTAAACCGCAGGCTGCTGTCTTCGCTTGTTAGAGCTCAAGTTTTCGACTGATTGTGCTAGCGCTTTCACTGTCTTGGCGAGCGAATCAAGGTCGTCTTGGTAACTAGTTGTGCACTTGAGTTGTTCTTGTCTTTCTTTAAATGATTCCGTTCTCCACCCCATTGGTGGTTATTTTCTAGCAATCTTTTGTACGATGTTGAATCCTTCCGTAGGTGTCAACTCCATGATACATCCTCCACTTACTTGGTCCATCAGCGCCCGACCATTTTCATCCATTGTCGTAAAATGTGGACAACAACTCAAATTTATTAGATCTATGATGCGGGGAATCACGCAACAAGTCGCGAAATCGTTCATACGATTCATAGAACAACTCATTATCAAATTGGACAAACTTACTAATTTTGTCTCTGATTAGCTTCACCTTAGCCGGTGGGAAGTATTGCTTTACGAAGGCTTGAGCTAGCCCTTCCCAAGTTCGGAATGTGTTAGGCTCATGGTTTTGCAACCAATCCTTAGCTTAATCCGTTAAGGAGAAAAGAAAAAAGCTTCATGAAAATGACTTCTTGGAGTACCACTGCATTTTTATAATTACGACAAACTTTCATAAAATTACTCAAGTGGTAATGGGGGTTACCATATCAGTTGAATGGATCGCTTCTGATCTTATGTATATGATTTCCTTTGATGTCGAAGTCATAACCTTTCCCTTTGGCAACATAGATTGGTTAATCAGAGTTTTCTATGGTTGGGGTTATGTAGTCACTGACGGGTCTTTCTGCGTTGGCTCCCCCAAGATGGAGAATCCTGCTCCCAAATCACACAAGACATTTTCTATATAAGTATTTCCTACGGTAATTGAAATCGTGAACGATCCATAATCGTTTTCTTTTTAGGCATCTTAAGTTGAATTATGGTGCTAAAATTTGCTCCTAAAGCAACATGATCCACTTCACGCAGTTTGCGCCTATGAGTTATAATATCTTTTTTTTAAATTGCGTAAATGGGCATTTGCGATATTACTTTAAAAAATGGAATGGTGATGTTGATTTTTTTTCAAAATTTTAGCGAAACTTTTATATATTGCGCTCTCCTTCACCTTTTGTTGTCTTTGAGGAAATGGAGGAGGCAGAACGTAAGCCGGTGGGGCTACATAAGGTTTCTCCTCCTCCTCGATTGGTACCTCTTTCTCTAGCTCGGGTTGATTTTCCTCGCCTTGCCCGTCTTTATTGACTTCTACTCTGGGGATCCTTTCTTTAGGTTTAGGCCCTTTGAGTTCTTTTCCACTCTTTAAGGTGATGACATTCACATTTGCTGACTTGAGATCGGGTTATGAAGGAAGCTTACCCGGTAATCTTGAAGAACTAGCTGCTTGTTGAGCGACTTGCATTTCCAACATTTTGTGAGCCGTCTTTTGTTGTTGAAGATCCGAGTTGACACTTTGAA
The DNA here is from genome assembly GCA_035048345.1 of Echeveria elegans. Classification (NCBI taxonomy): domain Eukaryota; kingdom Viridiplantae; phylum Streptophyta; class Magnoliopsida; order Saxifragales; family Crassulaceae; genus Echeveria; species Echeveria elegans. Next base: position 7,791 of record JAWWMW010096176.1, read on the forward strand.
GGCTTGCATTTATATGTTGCATGTCTTTCTTTTGTTGTTCAATTAATTGAGATACCGACTGAGTTAATGAAGGCTCCTCTTACTTTTTATCCTCTTGCCTCGAGTGATAATTTTGGTTCGTATTCGAATTGTTATAAAATTTTCCCTTTGAATGATTTCCACTTTGATATTGGTTTTCGGGCTGATTTCGATAGTTGTAATTCGAGTTTGATGACGAAGGTTTTGTGTCCTGGTAAAACCTTACTTGTTTCTGTTGATTTTGCATTGGATGGGGTACATATAGTCCATGTCCTTGAGCTATGTAGTTAACGTTTTCATCTTCTTTTGGTCCATAAGCGACCTTATTTTGTTCGCTATCCTCGAAAACATTTGAATGTTACCTTTTCTGTTTTAAACTAGTTGCGTCAGTGTTTGCGCCAATGAGTTAACTGCCTTAGTGAGTGCGTTAAAATCCGTTTTGGTCACGGAGCTTGAACTCGGCTCGTGTTCCTCATTCTTAAGGTGATTCCTTTCACCGCTCCATCGATGACTATTTCTGGTTATCAATCTTCTCCCCAGCTTTAAATCCTGTAGTAAGAGTTAAATCTATAATCCTTCCTCCGCTCACTTGATCCATCCGAGCTTGGCCATTTTAATCCATCCCATCGTAAAATGTAGACAACAATTCTCATTTGTTAAATCCATGGTGTGGGGAATCTCTTAGCAGTCCCTTAAATATTTCATAAGCTTCGTAAAAAGGCTCATTATCGTATTGAACGAACTTGCTGATCTTGTCCCTTATCCTTTTAACTTTTCTCGGCGGAAAGTATTGGTTTACGAACGCTTTTGACCTTGTTTGCATCCAAATATCCGCAAAAGATATTTTTCGATATCGAAACGAAAAACTAGCTATGAAAAATACAACTCTAGCAAGCAAACGATTTTAATTAATCGGATTAAAAGCGCAAACTACTAGTGAACTTATAACAGAAAAAACTAAATTAAAAACCGTTCCCCGGCAACAGCCCTATTTTGAAACTCAGTAAATGGCGATAAGTATTTTATGCGTCAAAAGAATTTGTATTTTGACCAGGGTGACCTGGAGGTCGAACCCAGGGGAACAATGGAATTCAGTTATGCAGTTTATTATTAATTCAGTTATGCAGTTTATTAAAATTACTTTTTGTTTTTGGAAACGTTGTTGTTAATACTATTAATCAAAAAGCAATGACAGGAATAGTATTTCACCACTAACACTCATGGATTTATATCAAACATGTCATGAAATAATGTAGAGCTCATTCATATTGATGTTATTGTAAAACTTAGCGAAGTAATGACATTCTAGTTCTCACTCTCGTTGTTGAACTACTACGTTAAAACATGTAAAGATGACACAATTCTCACCCTCTTGGTCTATTGAATAATTATCGTAAAACTCAACTAGACTAGCTTCAATCCTCTCGGTGCTTCCACTAGTTTTCATTTTATCCGCTTAAAGCTAAGTTACTAAGTCTCAATCTAGTATCCTCGGTACTGTCACTTTGCTAATATACTCGATGTTATAGTTCTTTTAATCCCTATATTAGACCAGGGTCATCTCCCGATACATCCCTAAAGATTACTAAACATACAATCCTATTAAGCATTTCGTCAAACACCTAATATGTGTCATACTAGGATGGATTAAAACACATGTTATCAAATTTGAATTTACTCATGAAAATACTAAATCAACATTTTTGAACATCCACGAGTGTTAGGTCAAATCCCCATAATCTACAATACTCACTCATATTGAGTGAGAAAACAAACATGTCTTTGATATGAAAATTGTACTGAAATAAAACAGAGAAAAGGTTTAGAAAAACTCCGTGTGATAAGCTGATGATGAAGGCCTTGGCGTGTTTGACTTCTCCTTCTTCAATCTATCCGAGCTGCCTTCCTTTCTCGCCAAAAAGCTTCTTTTGTTGGCTGCTGAATTTTGGGTTTTCTGATGATGTTGTTCTTCTTTCTCTAAAACCCTAAGGGATGTGTTGTATTTATACTAATATTGAGTCAGCATCCCAAAGGTCTCATTTTTCCTTCAATTTTGAGTTGGAAAATGAACAAAAAGTCAAAGAGTCAGGTCTGCGCAGACTTGCTCGGTCGAGCTCTCTGGCTGCTCGGTCGAGCTCTCTGGCTGCTCGGTCGAGCTACGACCTTGCTCGATCGAGCAGACTTGTTGCTCTACTTAGTCAAATTTCTGCTTTTCTGCTCGGTCAACAGTTCTTAGCCAAAATCCTTGCAATTTTGCTCGAATTGACACCTTTTTCGCTATATTTTGCTCCAAACTTCTTCAAGTCGTGGAAATAGTATTTTAACCCTGAAACATCAACAAGAGTATCAAAAATGATATATTTTACTATTAAATCACTGAGATATGAGTGAAAGCATAGAAGAATAATTGACATATTTTTCACTCATCAGATGTGTTCTTTGCTCAGTGAAGATCGACTTGACAACTTCGTGTCGCCTCAGGGAGCCTTTATTTTTGTTTTTCTTGATTGTTATTCAATAGCCTATATTTGAATCTTGTTGTTGTGTACCAAAATCTATAACTAGACTTAGTACCGCTCTTTGATTATAATGGATTGGTTTGGGTGAGCTCCCGCACCAACTCAAAGGCTTTCCTCCAGTAATTCGTTGGTTTTTGGTAAAAGTTTTGGTGTGTTGATTAGTTAGACTTGTTTGCTTGATTGTTCAATTCGATATTTGTCTTAATTCTAATTTTCATTAATTATAGGAAAAATGACAAAATGGTATCCGAACTGCCATCACTTTTCAATTTACCGTACGAACTATGTGATATTCTAATAAGGGTCAAATCTTACCATGACTATATTAATCATTGAAACCAAACAACCGTTATCTAATTTTAAACAGAGTTGTATGCGTTTTAAAAGGGTCAAACCCTACTATGATTATACTAATCATTAAAACCAAACAACCATTTTAAACAGTGTTACATTTATAACAAAACATCATAAAATAAAAATTGAAAATATACAATTATTAAAGTTAATTGCGAAAAATTGCTTATATGATAAGTCTTTTTGCACAAAATCACCCCTATAAATTTTTCTTTCGCTTAACCACATATATTAAATCTCAAGTTAACAAATGACCACCTCCTTAATTTTTTTTAAAATTTCCAAAGAAACTATAAAAAAAACTCAAAAAGTTGTATTGTTTAAGAAATAAACTATACAAGTTTGAAATAATTTAAAATATACTAAACTAAAAATTTCATTTTTCATCGAGCGAATAGATTGAAAATGCAAACGAATACTTTAACATTTTTTTAGGAAATGTTGTTTTAGATACAAAATTTTAAAATGAACCACAGCCAAAGAATGCTATAATTAAGTCCATAATATTTTATTTATTTTATATTTTTGATTTATTATAATATTTCATATTTTTATATATTAAGAAAGAGGTGGTCATTTGTTAACTTGGAATTTTATATAGGTGATTAAGTGAACAAAAGTTTTAGTGTTCC
>JAWWMW010096187.1:0-11312 GCA_035048345.1 Echeveria elegans
ACCTGATTCGGAGTATTTAAATTTTGGTATGCTTAGGAGCGCATAAGTAATTACATTGAGATATCTATATATTTATCAAAGTGTATGGCAGTTTCTTCTTTACACCATATCTATATACATATAATAGAATATCTAACCAAACCATCAGCAACATTAATATCTTCTCTATCAACAAGAATGACCCTCCAATTTACATGATTATACAACTGCTCGCAACATTCCTTAATCAAAGCTCTTTGACCGGAAACGAAATGGCAATCTCTGTATAAGCTTCTATACAACTCTGGGCAATCAATGTAGAAAATGACATGGTCCCATTTCTCTGCAGAAGCCCACCTCAATCCACAACATAAAGCCATAGTTTTCGTTTCAAGACTAGATTTCAAATCAAACTTGTGATCAGCAAATGTTCCAATAATAGAATTATTACTATCACGGGCAACACAACCAATACCAGCCTTGTTCCCATTAGAACTCCAAGAACCATCACACTGAACTACATAAAATCCTGATTCAGTGCAATCCCAAGAGAAGTCATCATCCAGAACTGAAAGTTTAAAATCAGGATTCTTGTAATCATCAACAGTTCCCTTGCAAGCTTTTGCCGCCGAAAAAGGAGACATACTTTTGTGATCATGAGCCAATTTATTTATGCAGTGCCAAATCGTTCTGGTTCCATAGCAAATATGGACAAAGTTATCAGCCGGAAAGTGTTTACAGCAGTACCATAGCCAGTCAACCATACTGAGAAATTTGTCCTTGTATACAAAGCTCTCCAAGCCTGAAGCCATCCAAAAAGATTGTGCCCACCAACAATCAAGGAATACATGATTAAGAGTTTCACCATTAAAACCACAAAAACAGCAGCATCACATCCCCTTTTCCTCATATTAACAGAAACAGGTAAAATATTATGGTACAGGTGTCATAGGAAAATATAGACTTTAGTTTGCATTTTCAGACGCCAAAAATATTTCCAAAATGAAGTAACTGTACTGTTATCAGAACACTCACCTCTTAAAGTAAGATATATCCTGAACTGGTTTTAGGCTCTTGTAGACTGACCTGACTGAAAAAAATCCAGAAGGGTCACCAAGCCAAGATGGAGATTCATTTTGATTATGGCCTATCCAGTTGTAAATCTTCATTCCAGTTTTCCAGATTTCCTTTCAGGTGGCAAATGCATTCGGTTTAAAAGAAGAGTCCAGAATATAACAATTATTGAAGTACCTTGCTTTCATTGTTTTACTCAGTAAGAATCTGGGAATGTTAGTAATCTCCAAAATTGCTTTGCCAAAAAGCATCATTCATCAGACCTAAATCCTTAAAGTTTAAACCTCCCTCCTCTTTTGATCTGTTCAGTAAAGCTTTGTCTACCAAATGAATAGGTCTGTTACTGCCAGACGACCACCAAAACTTTAAAATTAAACCAGTCAGTCTTTTGCATAAATATTTAGGGATTTTACAACATATCATAACGTATTGGGGAATGGCATATAAAATAGCCTTTATAAGGATTTCTTTCCCAGCACAAGACATAAACTTTTCTTTCCATAAACTTTTCTTTCCAGCCCATGACCTTTTGGGAAATTCTTTCAGCCAAAAAATGGAACAAATCAGATTTACGACGATCTATAATAAGAGGGAGTCCCAAATACTTAGAGTGAGAGGACACCTCTTGAACCCCAAAATTTTCTAGGAAATTCAGCATGTATTCCACAGAGACATTTGTGCTAAAAACAACAGAAGACTTACTGAAGTTGATTCTTTGTCCTGAAATCAGTTGATAATTATCCAGAGCTCTCTTCAAATGAAAAGAAATTGTGGCAGAGGCTTCTAGGAAAAATATGCTATCATCAGCAAAGAATAAATGTGATATACTCGGTGCATCCCTGCAAATCTGGATTCCTTTTATATTTCTGCAAGCCATTTGGTGATTAATTGATCTGAAAAGCCATTCAGCACAGATTAGAAACAAATAAGGAGATAAAGGGTCTTTTTGTCTCAAGCCTCTTGATGGGTAGAATTTATCTGTAAGCTCAGTGTTCACCTTAATCTGATATGTCAGTTTTAACACTCTCCATTACAAGATTTACCCAAGCAACTGGAAAACCCATTCTTAGTTGCATTGTTTCAAAAAAAAATCTCATTCCATTCTGTCGTAGGCTTTACTCATGTCTGTTTTCGAAGACAAATATCCCATCTTTTGGCGTTTCCTTGATTTTATGAAATGTGACAATTCCTAGGCTAGAAGGAAGCTATCTGATATTAATATGTTTGGAACAAAGGCACTTTAGAATTCGGAAATAGCCTCATTAAGAACCATCTTTAGCGGTTAGCCAGAACCTTTGAAATAATCATGCTGACTACATTACATAAGGAAATAGGCCTGTAGTCATTTATAAAGGTTCTATTCTTCACCTTATGGACCAGAGTAATTAACGTGTCATTGATCCCCTCTTCCAGTTTACAAGAATTCAACATTCTCAAAATTTTGCAGGTAATATCATTCCCAACATGATGCCAAAACTTATGGAAAAAATAAGCTGTAAAATCATCTGGATCAGGAGATTTTGATGGGTTCATCTGAAATAGTGCCTCCTTAATTTCCATTGCAGTGAAAGGCTCATTTAAAATGGCCAGAGAAGTAGGAGTAAGTGGACCACTGAAAAAATTCATATGCTCATCCCAACAAACAACAGAGTTTAAATGAGAAGTACTGAAATTTTTTGTAAAGTGATTAAGGGCCAAGGATTGTAAATCTTTAAAACCTAATATCCATTCACCTTCATCATTCTGAAGCTTGGTAATTGTGTTTACCCTAAATCTGTGAGAAGCTCTTGAGTGAAATTATTTTGTGTTTAAATCCCTTTCCCTTAACCAATTAACTTTAGACCTCTGCTTCCATAATAGTTCTTCCCTTAATCTCCATTCATCAAGATCCGCAGATAGTGCTTGTTCATCCTTAATAACCTCCAATGTCCTTTCCTTTTCTTTCAAGAGTTCAAGATCATTACGCAAATTTCTTATCTGTTTCTGAACCCCACCAAAAGATTTTCTATTCCACACTGAAATATTCTTTGAGCACTGTTTTAAGGTTGCGGTTAAAGATGAATCTGAGTTAGAGGAGTTCCAAAAGCTATGAACATTTGATCTGAATTCCTTGCATCTCACCCACATTGACTCAAATTTAAAAGACGTATTTCCTGATGTTTGGGAGTTGATAGCAAATTTAATGTGCAACAAAAAAATGATCAGATGTTGTAGTAGCTATATGATCAACGCTAGATTTTGGATATCTCCTGATCCAGTCACCAGAGGCCATAACCCTATCTAGACGAGCCTTTGTTTCCATAATTCTCATTCTTCTATTAGAGAAAGTGAAAAGATGGCCGTGAAAACTCATATCAAACAGGTTATTATCTTCAATAACTTCCATAAACTTTCTCATTTGTCATTCACCTCTAACACATCTACTTTGAATCTCCCAAGAAAAACATACTTCATTGAAGTCACCACAAATCAACCAAGGCAAGAAGTCAAGTTATGTGAACCCAGTTGACGTAGCAGGTCCCATGAATGAGCTCTAGAGGATAAATAAGGGCTCCCATAGAAAAGGGTTAATCTGGAATTAAAAGGGTCCTCCATCCATGCATCTATATGACTATATGGTATTTAGAGTAATTCAGAATAGTAATTGGAAGAGTGTTTGAATTGATATGTGAAGTGTCGGATTATCAAATTTGTCGGAGCATAAGTGAATGTTTTCGTTGCATGTAGCATCGCTCGTGGTGACTACTGACTCCTGTTCGTTTATGTTTTTTAATCAAAGGATGGTTAAATTTAGTTTCTACTAATACTTTTTCCACAATTTACTATTTTCGTCATCTTTTAAATTTATGAATGATTTTTCCCACAATTTACTATTTTCGTCATCTTTTAAATTTATGAATGATTTTACATTCATGTTTCTTGTCTAATAATGTAGTGAAGATTTTTGTTCGGAAAATGCTTCGAGCACTGAATGTCGATCATTAAAAAGATTCTATTTGTGTAAATGTTCATCAATTTAATTAGTTTTAATAAATAAAAGACCAGTTTGTTTGTTTTGGTTTACACACTTCTAGTATAGATTATATCATCTAGTGAATTGCATATTCCAATCCAAGCAAAGTTCACATATGCACTTCACTATCCATCTCCATCGCGCTTGAAGCATTTCATGCACGCATAACTCTTTTCTTGAACATTAGTCCTCTACGGAACTACAGAGCAATCATATCTCTTTTCTTGAACATTAGTACTCCACGGAACATATAACACCCTGAGAGACCGAAGAATGACAAGCTTTCATGCCAGCCTGTCACAACACCAACATACAACACAGCTTCCAACACGAACATACAACACAACACAGGGCTGAATCAGGAATACTTGATGAAGATGTAGTGAGAAAGATGGAGGTAAGGAGAGCCGTGTCACCTCGGAAGGGATTGAAATAATTAGAAGAAGAATTCCCCGGAAGTTGAGGCCATGGCTATGTTTGCATCATCATCTTTATCACAGAACGGGTTGAAGTATTCATCCAATGAATGAGACGAAGATGAGGATGATACTGATGCCAAAGACACTGACTTATTCTGGAGGGAGTGGGTGGGATCATCAAATTCAAAGGTTCTTGGAGGATCTGTTTTTGTTGTTGTCTCATTGCCGTGTGAAGTGTCCATAACTGCAAATATCACAATCATTTCACGTATCAAAATACAATAATTTCCTCCAACAAGCACAACACAAAAACTTGATGTCCCAAAAACGAACTGACATGATCAAATTACCAAAAACACATCTAAACATTATTGCAAAAAAAGAAAAATCACATTGCATAACTGTCTTGAGAAATCATAAACATCTCATCATGATGCAACCATGTAAAATGCCGTAATATTGAAATGATGAGAGTATGATGAATGAAAATGTCAATCAAGATGATCTGGGTAAGAATCAGGAACGAACCTAGTATGGGGAAAAATCAGATCTGGTTACCTTCACAAAAATTTCGTCCTCTTGCATGTAATATTTCAAAATCACATCCTGTAAGCGAAAAAGCTATAACAATTCCAATGAGCCACGGTGCCACACTGTATCAATACTCTTCAATTCACTGTCCATTTATGCCGCTGAGCTGTAGTTCATGAAGGACACTAATATCTGAAATACACGGACTCCTGAATAATCCCCAAAGACTCCTAGCTAGACGAAAGTGATGGGAAAATGCGTGTGATGAGGAAATAGAAATACACGGCACCGACACGAGCAAAAAGGATCCGAGAACAGAGGTTTCAATGGCGATGAAGTTCGATTATATAAATGAAGGATAGTTGTACTAAAACATTAACAGGTCACAAGAGCACTGCATGACAAACACTTCAAGCAAAAATCTTGTCAGGAAATAAAACATCACACCTAGCAGGACCGACACAGGAAGGGCTGGTAGTGCTTTCTGATATACCGCAAGTAGCATTAGTGTGATACCAAGTCCGGCGATAATAGCAAGATAACATGCATAGACCGTCATGAAGTCATACATCGCTGCTCTTCCGACTAAAACACTGTAAAAAATGAAGTCACCAAGTCCCAATTTGATTGCTCCAGATGACCCTAGACCTATCCCCTCCAGCCCCAAATCATCATTCGGCAGTGCTTCTTGCATTTCTCTTCCATTCATTTGAATAGTAATTCTTCTCTCAATCAACGGAGCAGTAATTTCCGCATCCGTTACCATCACCTCCCTTGCTTCACCATTCACCAAACCATACTCGCTCACTCCACCACTTATTGAAACATTATCTTCCGTAGTCCTATTCAAATTTACAGCACTCAGGTTGTCAACCAAAATAATATTTGATTCCCCGTTACCCCTCCAAACCCGACGCCGAACCATACGACCATCCATCTCCGAAACAACAGGTCGAGCTTCATAAACCAAAGCTGGAATATCCTCATCCCTAGAAATAGCCATCTCAACCAACAATCTCAACGGCCCAACAGGCAACAACACAGCAGCCAAATCATACAACGACATTGCAATCAACAAACCCCAAGTAGTCCATTCCGGCAACATAGTAAACCAATATGCCACCAACATCCCAATCACAACCAAATAAGCTTGCGTAATCAATATCGCCATTTTCGACATAAACACCGCCAATGCACCCACCACAGTAAAATTCAACACCAAAATCCCAAATGTCAGGCAGTCCATCGGCGCATTGAACTTCTCAATCAGCACTAATCCCATCTCTCCACCCATAAATCCCAACACAACACATGCGGAAAACCCCATGTAAATCTTCAAAAACTTTGTACATCTTAAATAAAACAACAACACAAGTAAAAAAGTCACGATTGTGACCACAACAACGAACACAACCGCGTTCAAAATCGCACCTTTCAACTTATCCCAAGTTGAATCTGAGCTGTTTTCGCTGTAAGCGATTGTTGCAACTGATGAGAGTGACGGAGTGGACGATGAGCTGTTGAGTATTGAGACGAGGATCACCACGAGCATTATGCAGATTGACACTGGCGTGATGATGCGGACGATTTCTTCGCCTAGTGAGTGGGTAACGCTCTTCGTTCTTCGATTTTGGTCCATTTTTTAGGGTTTGGAAAATCGTACAATTGCCGGTTTTTGCAGGTTGAATTTGGGGATTCCGGAGATGGGGTTTGTGGGTTTTCGGTAATAGAGTCGGAAAGTCTCGAGGCTTTTAGCATATGCTTCGATGTCGTTCGACTGAATCCAGCGATCGGATTCGGATTCAAAGTCGGAAGCGTTGCCGTCCATGGACAGTCAAAGCGACGTAGTTTTAACAACACAACACTCGGAATCTCTCTTTAGTCTGTCGGATTTTAAGTCAAACCGAGAGGTGTTTTCTGGGGAGTTCTTATGGAAATCAGAACATCTTGAGTGAAGGCTATGATTTGAATACATTAACATTAATTAACTATTCCACTCCTTGATTTCTTATAAACATTTGAATAAAAACCAATTGCATGTTGCATATGCAATTGCAAGAACTGAAGTAGCTCATTTTCCTCATTCTCCTCCAATAAACGATGGGTATTTTGCACGTAGTCAAAGTCACGTCCATACATGTGTGAGGCACATGCAGCTTTGTATGCTAGAAGCTCGGAGTCACTTGCTGCAATCTCTTCACGGCCTATCTTCCCTCCAAAATGCCGACTCAGCCACCATTTGCAGCGGAAGGTCCAGGTCTTGGCCGATTTAGAGTCTTTGAATATTTTGGGGATCCTCAAGGCGACCCCTTGACCTAGTTCATGCTCATCACCATTTTGACGAACTGAGAGTCTATCTTCTTCAATTCTGCTAAGTTCAAAGAAGCATATGGCAAACTCCTTCCAAGAGTACAACTCACCATAAGTTGCTTCTAAGTGCAAAGCTATCATCTCGATCAATGAGGATGGATCATATTCACCTGAAGATGTGATGAAAGTAAACAATATTTAAGCACTGACATTTTGGCCATCTGTACAAAATTATATACATATATTCTTCCAAATACATATGTCAACTGATAGCGTGACCTGTTTAAAGATTTGTATACCTTCACGATGTAAGCTAATTAGCTTTCCCAATGCAAGACTACACGTTGGATCCTTCTTCAGTAGACATTCATAGCAAGATGATTGAGCAGCATAATTGCTATGATCGAAATGCTCTAGTATACTCGCTTTCAACCTGCACTTGCCGATTCTTGAAATTTAATGACAGTCCAAAAGTCTCAGCGAACAAATGTCACAAACCAAAAGGCTAATAATACCCACAACATTATCAGTAACATGAAGTGTCGAAGAGCAAAACAGTTGCACTAACTGATGCTGAAATCATGGACATTACCTAAATGCTTGTGCCGGCCCGGAATCAGATGAAATCTTCTCAAGCTCCAGTAAAGCCTTTCCAACTTGATCTCCGAGCAAAAGCAGCTGTACAGAAGAGAGGGCTGAGTTATAAATGAAACTAATTGACACAAAATCCTTAAAAAAACTAAGAGTTAGATTTAATTCCTTAGTGCGCATGATACCTGAACTAGCGGAACCAAAGCTGCAATCACCGGAGGTTTTCCATGAAGGGCAAGACGTAAATGTTCCTCCGCACGTTTATAATCCTTGCAATCTGATAGTCTTTTAAAACGTTTAAACTCCTTGTAATCCTTTTCTACGGGCAACTTTAACGGAAAGAGCCATGGATCTAAGCCTGCAAGCCATGTGCCAAACAAAAGCTTAGTGGCAAATAGATGGCTGCAGTCAAATGAGAAATCATTGCCAGAGTGGCATGTTATATCTATTTGGAAATCAATAATTTGACTTGGTACTAAATAAATAGGCTAGTCACATTTTTATTATTATAAAAAGCCTATCTACAAAATTCACCATTGAACTTACTAAGAAAATGAACTATTCATGGTCAATACAATTCTAAACTCCAATATGATTACCTGATGTGCATGTGTAATGTAATATATTTACAAATTCGAAGTTTACTTGATACCTTGAGAAAAGAATATTGATGCAGGGTCCTCAATAGGGCAGTCTGCAGCTTCATCGTCTTCACTATTTTCAGGCAAACTATTTTCAGAATCCGCAAAAAAGCTTTGAGATTTTTTAGAGGGTTGACTAACTATTTCTCTCTCCAAAATACGAGCATCATTGGCCGACTTTCCTTCACATTGGCTACCACTACTTTCGCGTCGTAATTCTTTACCCCCCATAACTGAAGATTCTGAATCATAGTGGTGCTGATTTTCAGAATTGTTTGCAGCCACAGAATGTCCGACTGAGTATCTCATCAAGTTATCAAATTCAGCGCCAGAGTGATCATAATCCTCAAGAGCATCAAGATTGTCACTCTTCATCAAGCGCATCTCTTCAGGGAGAGTATAATACCATAACTGGTAGTAAGTCAGACCCACAACCAAGTGCGACAGGGGGTTGCTATCATAATCGCGCATATGAAGCAAACTGAAAAGAGAAAGTTAAACATTCACTACACTTGTAAATGAAAAATCTCCATCAAACTTGAAGCAAAAGATAAAACCAGGTGAAAAAGAAGCAAATATAGTCATAATATGCAGAAAAGGAACAAATAATCGGAAACAGCATTCTCAAAACAAAAACAAAAAAAGGACAGAAGCAGTACTCGTTAGCCGCTATTTCTGCCAAATCTCCTTCTCCAATAGTGACCAAGTACAGGATAAATTCCACTTGAAGCACAATGTTTTCCTGATAATCAAACCAAAATCAGATTAACCACAATATCAACAAAATACCAAAACCAAATTGTTTTCCACTCTAAACTCAGCAACAGCAGAAATCTACCAATTTCCTTAAACAAAACAATAAAAATCATACATAGCACGCAGAGCCAGTGGCGTCCTTGAATCTCTTCATCCATACACAAAAAACTTTCTTTATCTCCCCAACGCGATCTTGTTTAAACTGCTTCACAAGCTCCATCGCAGCCTGATGAAAACACAATTTCCAACTAAGTACTTAACGAGTAACGAACAGAACGAATAAAATCAAAAAAAGTGACTAAAAAAATGCGTACCAAATACTTCATCCGGTTATTAGTCGGACACTTATCGTTGATCGTTCCTCTCAAAACCAAACTCAACACACCACTGACTTCTTTCCAATTCTGCTGCCTCACCAGCTTCCTAAGCACAGTATAAAGCTTAGAGCGATTATCAGCTCTCACCTTCGGATACCCTAACCCAAGCACATACGAAGGTTTCGTTCGTGACGACTCGGCCAGCTTAATTTTTCTCTTCTTCTGTATCATCCGGATCTTATCGTCGTCATCTGGATTGTTTACTAATTTTTTGGATTTGATTTGTTCGATCTTGAGCGACTCGGATACATCAGGATTGTCCACATCCAAACGTTCGCACTCCTCCGACCCCGCCGCGCTGTTGATCAGAAACTCCATCGCTCCGTTCGGCTGCGAAGTTTTCTCTTTCCTAAAAAGTATTAACAAATCAGAAACCTGAGCCACAGTCTCTTCAAACTCAATCGGCTCCGCATCCTGATCCTTCTGGATCTTCCTCTTAGTGGTGTACATCTTTCACAAGTCTGTTCCACAACACACAATATCATTAACACACACCGCATAAACTAAAAACACACTTCAAATGCCTATTCCTCAAATAAAGCTACAAGATGAATTCTGCATCTTCGCACCTTCGCAACTATTGAATTCTGCATCTTCAAAATGATGAATTCCAATTCAACTACACAGCCTATAAATTCCATAATGAAGGGGAAAACCCCATAAAAATCATATCTTTGACATCACAGAAACAAGAATACCAACCACTACATAAATGAATAAGCTGCACCGGAAACAGCATAAGCAACACTACACATCACATCAATCAGTCGCATCAACAAACAAATGCTCAACAATTCAAATTTCAAGTTAACAACGCAGACGATTGAACCAGTAGTAAGATCAGAGCAGAGGAGGCCGGATATTACCTGAGCGAGATCGGCTGCACGACGTCGCTCTGGTTTTAGGCGGAGAAGATAAACCCTAATTTGCAGCGAAGTGGACGTTCATAATTCATATCATATGGTACAAACAAATGCATGAACGATCAAGATGTGGCTGGAGGATCGGACGGTTTTGATCGAGAGTTTGAAATGGGCTCGGTTGGGAGTGGGCCGAAAATTTGTGCTGAGTGATGCGAGAGGGCCATTGTTATGGCAGGCAATGCTCGAGGCCCAAATTATTTGAACCCATATTTCCGTTTTGTCTTAATCTCATATGTAAACTTTGAAGTAGTAATTACTAATTAGGGAACTAATTAGTTGGGATTTAAAAAGGAAAATTTAAGACGTTGACTTCAGACTTTGACCTTCTCTCCAGCAGTCCAGCTGCTTCATACTTCTGCTGATGGTGGAACTTGGAATCTCTCTGCGTTTATCCAACTCCTTCCAACACGATGATCCCATGATCTATTCCCATTCTCTCTCTCGATTACATTCCGATCAAACCCACATTCTTTCTATCTCACGATTGAGTTCATATCTCAATCTTAAAGCCGCAATCTTAGAAACTGTTGTTGAATTCGGATTGGTGTAATGGATGATGGAAATGAGAAAAATGGGTTTGGAGTCGGATGGGTTGTGGAGGGTTTGAAAGATTTGGTAGCGCAGAGGAGGCTGAAAAGTGTGGGTTGGATGATGATGATTCCTTTGATTTTGGTTTTATGGGGTGTTGAGAGGTGGAT
>JAWWMW010096198.1:0-11312 GCA_035048345.1 Echeveria elegans
TGTCACGTTGTTATCCAACAAGATTCTTCCGTTGTTTACAACCTTTATGATTGGTTCCTTTAGAGTTACACATTCTTCAATACCGTGGATAACCATTTTATTGTAGCAACAATAATTGGGGTTATTAGTCATGTGACTTCATCCGGTCGTTTGCTTCTGGAAGTTGGATGACGTTTTTTTCCAACAAGTCATCTAACATGCCCGATAGATCCAAGTCGGGAAATGGGTACTTCTTAGCCAAAATCTTTGAGGCCTGTCACGACTGAAGTCTTTTGGTTTTGAGGACATTCTTACAGAAGAGTTGTTGGTGGTAACAACCATGACTTCTTCTGGAAGACACTTGTAGGTTTTGTGATTTTCTTCGTGCGCCGCTTTGCAAAATTTTTAAAGAGGAAATGTGGTTGTTTCTATGCCCCTTCACGGTTGTCACCATGTCATGAGCGTGTGTTTCCAGTGCTTGAAAGCTCCTAGGCTTGATCTCTTTGATGATGTATAACATCTCCCAATTCATTCCATTAATGCACATCTCTGCATCTGCTGTCTCATTGATCTGATCCTTGCATTCTAGGGTTAGTGCATGCCAACGGTTGATGTAATCTACCTCTGGTTCTTCCTATCAATGCTTTGTGTTAGTTAGCTCATTCATGCAGACAACGTGCTTTGTGCTATATAACTCATCTTTCATCTGCCCCTAACTATCAATGGATCTCGCCTCCAATTAAGTGTACCCGTAAAAAAGGATACCCTTCAAAGACCAAATAAATTATTTCACCAGTAGATTGTCTTCAGTTCCTGCATTGCTGCAGGTTTTCATGATGTGGGCAATATGTTGTTTTTGATCTCCTTTGCCATCAAATTGTTCAAACCTGGGAGGTTGGTACCCTTGTGGCATACACAGCCTTCCTATCCTTCTAGTGTATGGTTTGGTGTAGCGCATATTACTGGAAGAATCTCCACCGAGCTAGCTCTTGATCACGTTGGCTATCAGCATCTAAAGTTGATGTTCATTGCAAGCAACACCCTCAATCTTATGCAACATCGTCTCTCAACCGTTGATAAAATTCTCATCTACGGTTCCAATCCTCTCAACCTTACACACTCCACACGAATCTCAATCTGGACCGTCAAAAAAAAATCATCAACGGTTCTAATCCACTCACATCACTACACACGGATTCCAATCTGCACCGTCAATCTTCTCCCAACCTTCTCAATCCTAACCAAGCCACTCAATTCCTCCCACCTCCACCGACATCTCCTCCTCCCTTCGATCCGCTCCGCTCGATCTCTTCGTTCCCATACACCAAATTCAAATCCCTAAACATCAAAATCGTCCAAAGATGAAACTACTTCAGCAACCATTCCTAGCAGCAACAGCAACAGCGAACCATCGAAGAAGCGGAATAACAAAAGGCAGTTTCGTCAACACTCACTCCTCCGCAATCCACCGATCTTCACGCCTCCGCTTTAGGCTTGTCGTTAAGGCCATGCCTTCTGAAGATAACGGTGCTTTACGCTCTTTTAAACTTAACGAGTCAACGTTCCTGGCTTCACTCATGCCTAAGAAAGAAATCGGCGTCGATCGGTTTTTTGAATCTCATCCTGACTACGACGGCCGCGGCGTCCTCATCGCCATTTTCGGTAATTGAAGATGGCTTTTCAAGAATGTTGTGCATCTGTTATCCGATTGTTTAGTTTTATCTTTATGTATTGGTTGTTGCCAGATTCTGGTGTGGATCCGGCTGCTGATGGGTTGCAGGTCACATCTGACGGAAAGCCGAAGATTCTAGATGTTCTTGACTGGTAACCGTGTGAATGTGAATTTCGGCATTTTTTTTAAACTTTTGTTTTACTGACTGGTGTTTTTGTGTAGCACTGGGAGCGGGGATGTTGATACGTCTGTGGTGGTTAAGGCTAGTGAAGATGGTTTGATTCATGGGGCGTCCGGTTAGTGTAACATTAAAAGTTGAAGATTGTGTGTAGGTGTTTCTGTATAGCATTGATTTGTGTGTGGGAGATTGATGTTAGATCGTTAGAAACAGGAATTTGATAGGAAAATTTGTCTGTGTTCTCGAATGAGATTGATTTGTTTACTACGTTCAAACTTGCTTCGGATTTACTGATGTCTTTTTCGATTGTTCAGGCGCTGACCTCTTTGTCAATCCTTCATGGAAGAACCCATCTGGGGAGTGGCATGTTGGCTGTAAATTAGTATATGAATTATTTACAGACACGCTGACATCCCGTTTGAAGGTCATCTTGCACTCCTGATTGCAAAACAATGATTTCTTTCTCTTGCAAGTTGCATTGCATTTTTTTAATAGTTAGTACTTCTCTTTTTCCCATCTCGTATTAGAAAGAAAGAAAGAAAAAATGGGATGAAAGAAATCAAGAAGCAATTGCTCAGGCTCTGAAGGATCTGAATGACTTTGATCAGGTTCATTTACATATTGTGATTCTGAAAATTGTTGTTTGTTTGCATCACTTATGTTATAGAAAACAAACATTTTATTATTTGCAATATGACAAGGAATGGAGTGACATATTGTTTCTAGCATGAAGCTCACAAGTGATATTTACTGACTCCATATCACTTTTTAGCTGCATGTTATGATTTATGAAGTGGTGTCATGACAGAGTTCCTTTGAAATAGTAAGCTTATTTACTTTTGTTAATCTCGGTGTGGCCTAATACCTGAAAGTAGTTTTTTAGGCTTTGTGTGTGCTCCTTGTCATCGGATGGAATGAATCTATTCTATATCCCCTATGATAATGAGCAGCCAACATATCAGTTGTTACCTTCAGACGTTCTCTTCTGTGTATAAATTGTCCTAATCTAATGCTCTGCCTATCCATAGAAATATGTCAAAGTAGAGGATGTGATCTTGAAAAGAACTCGAGAGGATCTTCAAAGCCGGATTGATATCTTAAGGAAGGAAGCTGATGTAAGGCTTTCCCTTGTTGCTGTACATCTCTGTTATTGTTAATTTTCCCAGCTAGTATGACTTTGTCATTGGATTTAGAACTATGACGACAAGGGCCCAGTTATAGATGCTGTAGTATGGCTTGATGGAGATGTGTGGAGGGCTGCACTTGACACCCAATCGCTCGAGGATGACCCAGAATGTGGAAAGCTATCTGCCTTTATTCCATTAACCAACTTTAGGTAGTTACAGTATTTGAATTTCTTAAAGGGGAAACTATTAAGTGTTTTACTCAAAAGGGTTTTCTGAACACTTCATAGAACAAATATAGAAATATATTGTTTACGATGTTAATTTTGTAAGTTGTGTAATCTGGCTTCTGCATGTACCTAGTGTGATATAGCAGGTCCATTCTGGCATTTTTGAATGCTTTGATAAGAAATTTATTTTTGATTGTTGTGAATTTCATTTAGGCGGATGGGACTTCAGAAGTATTTTAACATCTTTTCTCAAACAAACCATGCAGGATTGAACGGAAGTATGGTGTATTCAGCAAACTAGATGCATGCACTTGTGTCCTAAATATATACAATGATGGAAATATCTTGAGCATTGTGACGGACAGCTCCCCTCACGGTACACATGTTGCCGGTATTACAGCTGCTTTCCACAAGAAGGTAGTAAATATTGGTTGGGGTTTATAATAATTTTCTTTTCCCGGTACTGGTGGAATTAAACTAGGGTTTTTTCTTTTTTCTGCAGGAGCCATTATTGAATGGAGTAGCACCCGGAGCGCAGTTAATTTCATGTAAAATTGGCGACTCAAGATTAGGGTCAATGGAAACTGGAACAGGTTTAACAAGGGCACTAATTGCAGCTGTAGATGTGAGTTACATTTAAGTACATACGGCAATCACCTGAATTGCAGATGTTAATAAAATTGTGATTCTAGTCAGCATAGAAAGACCTATTCTCTTTATATACGGCAATCACCTGTAATCACCAGTTGCCCAATGCTTATAGGGTTGCTTTTGTGGCATGTAGATAGGCCTATTCTCTTTATATATCAATATCAGCAGTGTAAGTGTATACTGGCAAGACTGAACACATTTGTTTTAATTTGCAGCATAAATGCGATCTCATCAACATGAGTTATGGGGAACCCACACTTCTTCCTGACTACGGCCGCTTTGTTGATCTTGTTAATGAAGTATAGTCATTCTTCAGTATTTACTTTCTTATTATTTTCAAATTGTTATATTGACATTGACAATGCAATTGTTCACTGTCGATCCTGTTTAAATATCTTATAGGTAGTTAATAAGCACAGGTTGATCTTTGTGAGCAGTGCTGGAAATAATGGGCCAGCACTGAGCACTGTTGGAGCCCCAGGCGGTACCACATCGAGCATAATAGGTATAGGTGCATATCTCTCTCCCGCAATGGCGGCTGGAGCACATTGTGTACCTGAGCCTCCTTCCGAAGGGATTGAGTATACCTGGTTGCTACGACATCTTGGAATAATTGTCATATTTAACTATTTATGCGCAAAAAAATTCGAAATTTATGTACAGTAACAATTCTTGATTCACTCATTGTAACCATTTCTCATATACATAGGTCTAGCCGTGGACCAACTGCTGATGGGGATGTTGGCGTGTCAGTTAGTGCTCCTGGTGGTGCAATTGCGCCCGTTCCTACTTGGACGTTGCAGCGACGCATGTTAATGAATGGCACATCTATGTCATCCCCATGTGCTTGTGGTGGAGTTGCTTTACTCCTTAGTGGAATGAAGGTTTTATTACTTTCCGTTTAGATTATAGCATCTCTTATATATGCATATATTACAGTATCTCAATTTTGGCATAACTATGTTCAGGCAGAAAGGATTCCAATAAGCCCATATGGTGTGCGAAAGGCTCTTGAGAATACATGTAATCCTATTGGTGATCAACCTTCTGATAAGCTTTCAACTGGAGAAGGGCTAATGCAAGTTGACAAGTGAGTCAAGTCATCATTTCGGTTATAACTTTCTAAATAACAGAAGTTGATCTCTTAGAAACCCATATTTTATGTTGTTTGTCAGGGCTTATGAATATATTCAACGCTGCCGTGATATTCCAAGTGTGTGGTACCAAGTGAAGATTAACCAAGTTGGGAAAACAAGTATAGGCTTTGCTGTTGTCTTTAGTCTTTATCCTCTTACCTTTGCCCTCATCTTTGCTCTTAATTGCAATAAACTTGCTCAAAGTAGAAATTGGTCTTTGTTTTGGCTGCACAGCTCCTACATTCCGTGGCATTTATTTAAGGGAAGCAGCTGATTGTACTCAGTCGACAGAGGTATGATATTTTTATTGGAGATACACATGCTCTCATATTTGTAGATTAAACTTCTACAGTACAACCATTTCACCAGCAAACGGTTCATAGCAGTTGGTGATTTAATGGAATGAAAAAAATTCAGACTACGTATGGTTGTATGTGTGTGCGGCTGTGTGTCTGTGTTTCATAATACTGAGAATGAAAATCTTCATTCAGCTATATTATTCTGGAGTGCTGAAAACTATAAATAATTTTCTCATGATAAGAGAGCTTTAATAATTTTTTTGACAGTGGACTGTTCAAGTTGACCCAGTATTTCATGAAGGCGCAAGTAATCTCGAGGAACTGGTGCCATTTGAAGAGTGTTTAGAGATCTATTCAACTGACCCTCTTATTGTAAAGGCTGCTGCATATGTTCTTCTCACCCATAACGGGCGCAGCTTTAAGTAAGCGGATTTTTTCTCATATAGATCACATGTTTGCAGTTTACAGTTTGCAGCTTTTGGCTTATTTCTTGTTTAATTCTGTGTTTGAATGGCAACAATTGTCGGTGGATTTATGGGTTGGGTGTTAATCCTTTTATCCCTAACATCATCAACCATCCTTCCTAAGCTGTTGGTGCTTCAAAGCCTTCAAGATGGCTCTCTGTAAATTACGAAATCTAAGCAGTTTTTGTACTCGAGAGAAATAATATTACTCCAAAAGAAGGGTCCAGCATCAACCTGTCAATAAAACAATCGTATGCATTACACTTTGCACTTCTGAAGTGTGTTTCGTTTCGGAACTTACATTTTATTTCCCCTTCAAGCTATCTAAATCTTGCTGAAGGCTATCTCATCAAAAGTATGCAAATTACGAAATTCATGATTTCCAAAAAGTTTTCAGAGGTTACTGCATTACTGTGCCTTAGTTTAACAGAAAAGGTTATGAATTTTTCATCGGCTCGTAGTAGGTTTTAAAGCTATTTTACTGATTAGTCTGTGTCCTATGCAGTGTAGTAGTGGACCCAACCAAGCTTAGTGATGGTCTACATTACTTTGAAATATATGGGATAGATTGTAAAGCACCTTGGCGCGGAGCTTTGTTTCGGGTTCCAGTGACGATTTCAAAGCCAATGACTGTTAATAGCCGCCCCCCTGTTGTACAGTTCTCTGGAATGTCATTTTTTCCAGGTACTTATCTTATTAACTATTGATAATCCTCGACTGTTTTGTCAATGGCATCGGAAAATAGGCCTGATTATGTTCAACTGTATTCTGAGTACTGGCTCTTTTCTTCTTTCTCCAGTATAGTTCATATGTTTCAATAGTTTTGATAAATATCACATGACACCTTTAAAAAGTAAATATTCATTTTCCTGCTGGCATGGCATATTCAGGCCATATCGAGCGGAGATATGTTGAGGTACCTTCTGGTGCTAATTGGGTGGAAGTCACTATGAGAGCGTCAAATTTTGATACGCCGCGAAGATTCTTTGTTGATGCTGTGCAGGTATTGCACTCTTTGTCATTTAGAAGAATCCTTTGGGCACTATTTGATTTGACTTGGCCTTCAGATTTGCCCGTTGCAAAGGCCAAAGAAGTGGGAAGGCGTTGTTACGTTTTCATCACCTACATCAAAAAGGTTTGTCTTTTCGGTCGAGGGCGGTCAAACTATGGAGTTAGCTGTCGCCCAATTTTGGTCGAGTGGCATAGGAAGTCGGGAGGCGGCCATTGTGGACTTCGAGGTGATATTCTGCTTCTTAACCCTAATATACGTTCATTTTTCTATTCTATTGAGGTAATTGTCAGTTGTAATTGTCTATTTGAGTTATAAGAAATTATCATCATCTTTTTCTATTCTATTGAGGTAATACCTGGTAGGCCAGAGCCTCTTGGTTTTGATGTTTTAAATATTAATGATGTTATGTAAAATGTTCCACAAATTCCTGCTGTCCTGGCTCCTGCACATCGGGCCTCTATAATCCTTTCAACTCTAGTATTTACGAAAGACGCATATGCCATCTGCAGAATATTAGTCCCATCTTGCGTTGTACTCATTTGGGAAGTGATGCCCCAATCCGCTTGACAAACCCAATCTGTTAATTTTGTGCTACTTGCAGTTTGTTTTTCATGGGATTAAAGTCAGCAGTAACGAGGTACTTCTTGATGGAAGTGAATGTCCTTTTAGAATTGATGCGGAAGCCCCACTTTCATCCGAGAAACTTGCCCCCGTTGCTTCTCTTAACAAGGTGAATAATATATGATAAGTATGTCTTGGCACTATATGAGCGCATACCGTTCACGTATTCTAATGGTTTATATAAAATTATATATCGGTTTCCAAAAAATCCTAAACACAGTATGACGAGTTTACCTCTATTTTTACTTAGTATGCATCATTGAAACAAGAGGTGAAAGTATCTCAACATGAGTGTAAATTTAAATCAAGAAAATTTGACAAGATAATGACATTCTTATTTCATAAAAGGCTTTATTGTGTCTTTGAACATCTAAACTTGAAGGTTCATTTTATGTAGCTGAAATGAGTTATTTCTATTATAATCATACTATTATTTTGTTTATCTATGGTTCATTATGACTTATTAGAACAATTTTTCTTTTGTTCTGTTGAATTTTGCTTTTTTTTTAGTGCATTGCGCATCCTCACTTTTTGATCTCTTGTATGGTACAGCTAAGATTACCATACCGTCCTGTGGAGTCTAAATTGTGTACTCTTCTGTCAAGTCGTGATAATTTACCCTCTGGGAAACAGACACTCGCACTCACATTAACGTGAGTGTGTTGACTCTTTATCCTAGCATATGGGTTCACTTTTCATTTGTGCTTTTGGTTATTAACTATTTTCTTTCATGCAGCTATAAGTTCAAGTTAGAAGAGAGAGCTGAAATAACCCCTCAGATTCCTTTACTCAACAATCGCATATATGATAACAAGTTTGAGTCCCAGTTCTATATGATTTCAGATGCAAACAAGGTAGGGATTTTGCACATTTTAATTATACCGTTCAGTCGTCATCTTATTTTCTTCCTCTGCAAATCTTTTACGCCCAACCAACATCCTAAAAACTTGGCTTTATAATTATATGCCCAGTTATTATTATAAGTTCTATGTCAGTTGTTAAATAGTGATAACACATCTAAATCTTGTTACTGTATTTGATCTTCTTAGCTGATATATCTCATGTTTGTTTAACTACATCACATAATTTTCCTTTCTTATCCAATTCAATCGTTCAGGAAAATGAATGTCACGGGTCTATTTTTTCATCACCTAACTATTATAAACTGACTGTTTACATGATTTATTAGACTGCTCACTTAACTTCTTCAGCTGATGTTCTGTTGTTTCATTTCCCCTTTAGCGGGTTTACTCAATGGGAGATGTATATCCGAAGTCTTCAAAACTCTCGAAAGGAGAGTACACTCTGCAGTTATATCTAAGGTATGAGATCAAGATTGATAAATATGCAAAATACATCTTATGATAAATAGTATTTACTTATATGTTGAAGAGTTGGAAGTTTCTCATTGCCGAAACATGATGAACTCTTGACAACAAAACTAGGAGTTGTCTTTAATATTATTTTTATATTTGACAAGAATTATGTAATATTTTATAATTAGACTAGAAGCAGCAGATACTTCTCTCTCATGGTGTCTTCATTTATTATATGAAGCCTAACACCACTACTGAATGCCAGCAACCCAACCCCCTTGAAATAAAGGCATTGGAACTCTAGTGATCCGTGTTTACTATTCTATTGTCAAATACCCTCAAACTCCTAATGGACCATTTTTATTTTCAGACATGACAATGTGCAATTATTGGAGAGAATGAAGCAACTAGTTTTGTTCATCGAAAAGAAGTTAGATGACAAGGTACCAATTCATAAATACAATAGGGAACCATGTTCTTACCAGTTACCATGTATGGAATGCCAGTAACTGATGCTCATTAACCTCAGGAGACAATCAAATTAAGTTTTTTTTCAGAACCGGATGGCCCTGTGATTGGAAACAGTGGCTTCAGCTCTTCTGTTCTTATCCCAGGGTTAGTTTTCTATTTAAAAGATATGTCTTTCACCCTGGGTTTGTTAAAATTAACTTACCTAATGGATATCTTGTTTAGGAAGAGAGAATCATTTTATGTTGGACCACCGACGAAAGAGAAGCTTCCAAAGGTACTGACTTCTGTATTTCCTTTCGAGTTGTACAGGCTTATGCTTATACACATTAGATATGCACTGCATATCAATTATGATGCTCAAATGTTGGAGAAGTATTAGTTTGGCCTTCAGTGATGAGACTTAAGTGAAATAGACCCATGTCTAGTCACTAGTGACCAGTGGGTTTATTATATTTTTTGGTTAATGATTATATGTTTTCACACTGTTTTAGGGATCTTGTGAAGGATCTGTGTTGCTGGGTACCATAGCATACGGGAAGCTGTCAACCGAAGGGGACGATAAAAATTCACAACAACATCCTGTGTCATATCCCATTTGTTTTATTGTTCCACCGAACAAGGTCAGGCTTGGTTTCAGTAAGCTCTTATATGCTTTGTAAAATCCAAAAAAAGCATTGAATCGTTCCAATGTGTTTCAAATATATTACTTGCACTCGTGTTCCTTGTCGACCTACTTTGCACACAACATTCATATCATAGAAAATAATCATCATATTGCATTTGACAGACGGAAGAGGACAAGGGTAAAGGTCCTTCAGCTAGTTCAGCTAGCTCCAAAAGTGTGGCTGAGCAATTGGAAGAAGAGGTATATCACTTAGCCACAGAGTTGTCAAGTCACCATGCTTAAATTTTCATGCATTTCGGACTCCTAATGCTGTCATGTCATTATAAATTTATAATGGATCACATTTGTGTATGTTTGTATAAACCACTAATTTTTTCATTACAAATCCCCAGAACAGTATATTTTGACAAGAATTTCAATACATTAATCTGAGGAATGGCACCGGTTTGGCTTAACATGTGGCTATTGACAATGGTTCAACCGTTCAAGTGGAATCTGTCATAATTATAAACCTAGCGCTTTTTTTTTGAAATTTTATGTTTTTATTCTATGAACTGATGATGATATCACAAGTGTTTATGGTTCAGCCCTTGCTGATCAATACAATGTTCACCAGAAACAAATATTCAAATGTTATTATTCCTCACCTCTATGCACCATAGCACCCACTTTAATGCATCAGGATATTAGGGCCAATTTGAGGTTGTGAGCAAGAACACGACCTTGATGATTAAACCACACAAAAAAAGAAAAAACCATTCAAATACACATTTATTAAATTGCTTAAATTCCGTAACTATCAAATAAGGTTTTCATTGCCATCATATATAACAATTTATGGTGATCAGTTTATTGCTTAAAATGATGTTTTACTTGGCTATCCGACTGGGGCTATCTATATTTTCCTGTCTAAACATATTTGTTTAACTTTGATTCTTATAAGTATTATTTGTGTTGACTCTATAGATTAGGGATGCAAAGATAAAGGTGTTTGCAAGCCTAAAGAATAATTCTTGTGAGGAGCGTTCAGAATGGATTAAACTTTCCGAGTCTCTTAAGGTAGAATTAATATATCCTTTTGATTCCGTGCTTCTGCTAAAAATGTTTCCCCATGAGTCTCGTGTTTACACTCCTAGTTTTGTGCAAATATATAAAATAATGTTTGTCCTAGGTAACTCTTCTTTTATTGTGACGTTGTATCTTTACAGCGGTATCGGTGAACCATTTATGGGAACTCCATCTACTTCCTTCTCAAAAGTGTCCTTTTCTGGACTTGAATGTTTTTTACTTCTCTAATGTTTACTCTCTAGTATCTGCACAATCATAGATTAATTTGTGTAGGGTCGATAATTACATGCTTGAGGTACAACCATCAGTATCCTTGTTTTCGTTATGTGGTAGCTTCTAGATTGGGTATGATTTATGTTCTGATCAGCGTCGACTTATGGCAGTCCGATTACCCAAAATACACCCCGTTGCTGGTGCGGATAATGGAGGGTCTGCTATCACAGAGTACCATTGAAGATAAATCTGT